>APFE031061027.1:51711-141155 GCA_000404065.3 Pinus taeda | reverse complement strand
GAAAAATACTATGGGACAAATACCATGGACTATATTGTTATTAATACCATGCAAAAAAACATTATTAACCTTAATATTAGTATTAATAAAAATAAAAATAAAAATGGCACATGGTATTGACCCATGGTATTCACCTGGAATGTGGCTTATCTAAATGGGGGAATTAAACCAGCATAGATCCATCTTTACTCTGGATCTACTAACCCTTGAGACGTATCAAATATCGTGATATGCACTAGCATAGAGTGAAAAAATATTTGATCGCTCTCAGGGCTTGGTGGATCAAGAGTAAAAATGGATGTTGTAATTTAATGTATGTTAAACATTTTAGTTTGGTTAAAATAAAAAATAAAATAAAAATCAACTATTAATTTTTATAAATTACTAATAGTAATTTTTAAGCTCCAGGTTTATGATAACCATGGTATTAACCCATGGTAATACCATGGTATTCATGTGAGCATAGACTATTTAAAGGGGAAATTTTATCATCGTCGATCCATATTAATTCTGGGTCTACCAAGTTCTCAGAGGGATAAATAGATTTCAATCCCCTAAGAGTGGTAGATGTGGAGTTAAGATGGATATAGGTTGGTTTTTATGATAATGAAGATATTAAATAGACTTAGGAAATTATATTGTAAAAACATCTTAAGGTGAATGTTTAAAGCATAGACATTGGACAAGTATATTTGTATACTTCTGTTTTAAACTGAAACAAATCCAGGGCTAAAAGGAATGGATTGATTGCACTAGTCATCCTTCTATAACTTTCCAACATATGCTGGAGTAAATAGATTGTAATTTGGGTAATTTTTCTAGCTGCAAACAGGAACATACTTGTGTATTGGCAGGGTGGTTACGAGGTCCCTAGAAGTGATGAATCTGAATTTTTCTTAGTTTTATATATAGTATTAGGTTTTTTCTCATGCTTTCTGTGAATGGACACGGGTGAATTTTATCCTACACCCACTAGATTATCAATATGTAATTTTGGTAATTTTGATTTCAAAAGATATTTTAAAGAAATGCAATGATTTCATTTGTGTATTCAATAAACACAATATTCTAATGGAATTCTGCATTTGTGGTTTACCTATATAGATTCCATGGAGAAGTATTAGTGGTGTGACATCAATTTTCCTCAAGCAGAGGCTTTAGTTTTACTCTTTTTTGGAAGCAAATACTTTCTTCCAACATTTTTGAGTTCCATGAAAAATTTGAAAGTCCTAATAGTATTCAATTATGGGTTCAAGAGAGACATAGTATTACATTATGGGTTAAAGAGATCCACACTGAATGATCTCTGGGCCTTATCTTCACTTAGTTTAAGACTATTCACTTGGAGAGGTTGCATGTGGCCCCACTTCAAGAGCATAGTAAAGTCATGTAGAACTTAGAGAAGCTATCTTTAAGCTTTTAGTGAATACTGGAAAGATGTCTAGGTTCAATAACACCCAGTCAAGCATTAAGCTTCCAATAATGCTAGATTTTAACGTGGAGCACTTTTGTGATTTGGAGGAGATGCCCCCTCGTATTTGTAACACATCTTCAGTTGTGAATTGGACTATTACTAACTGTCATTTCCTTTGAAAGTTACCTGATGACTTGGGGAACCTCAACTCTTTAAGAATGTTAAGGAAGGAAAGAAAGTACATTATGCTAAGTTCTCTTATGCTTTTCAAATTTTTCTTGGATATCTACAACGTTTCAGGTAGGAAAGTACATTCTGTTAATGAAAAATTGTCTTGATAGAAAGGCCCAATTTCAAATTCTAATGCTTTCAAAAAACATTGTATAACTGTAATGTTTCTAAAAGGAAAGCATATTTTTTGAATTTAAGTATCATGATCCCATATTCCAACTTATTTTTCAGTAACCCATTAGGCTTTGTAGCTTTGAATAAATCCATGTCTTTTGATAAGATCCTCTTCCAAATTAGAGCACAATTTCCTTTTGGCAATACCCACATACAATGTCTTGATTTTGTTATTGAGAAAATAGAGGTTGTGAAACAAGCTTGTGCCATACAAGGACTTGATTCATTGCTTATGTATCAATTATGGCTCTTGATGTAACAATGTCTTGATTTTGTTCCTTGAAAATAGAGGTTACGCTTTACTATTTCACAAAATTTCTTACAATCTTTCCATAAGTATTGATTTGTAATCTCAGTCACTGAGGGATGACAGTAATGACAAAGGTAATATTCCATGGTTTGAAGTTACCCTCTTACTAAATATATAAATATATCACCACAATTTAACTGTTAGTTAAAGGAATTGTATTTGATTTGTGAACAATTCATTGCTTGATTTATAGGTTTTGATTTTTTCCATTTTTTATTTTTTTCTCAGATTTGGTATGAGATATCTTCCAATATTTGGGTTCCCTAGTTTCCCCACCATAGTTACGAGGTTTAGATGCTATCATTAAATATTCTCGAAACGTTACAAATTTTCCAGTAAGTGTGCTTTGAAACATTGTTGTTGCTTTTCCATGGTGTTAATGCAAATAAGAACTGCAACTAGTGCCATTATTTAGATTAAGTGCCGAAATCTAGGTGGTCTTGTAATGATGGAGTGATTATTTTCTAGCTACTAAGGCCATATGAATTTTTATCTCTTATGTTGTCCTGAGATATTCAAATTCAGAATAAGAATTGAGGTCTCGTTTCCACTGTAGATTGCAGTCAGTTTCTTGAACATAATATATAGTAGACTATATTTTACTAATTAACTATGGATGTGATCCCTCGCAGGAAAGGAAATTCAAAGTGACTTTGATTTCACATTGATTTGTCAAAACATCCACACAAGAAAGGAGATTCAAAGTGGCACTGATTTCACACTGATTTGTAAAAATGGAGACAAGAGAAAAGGAAACTTTGTATTCAACAATGCTCTTAATTTCATATGTACATGCACAGACATATTAGTAGAAAATATTGAAGGGCTAAGTAATATTTTCCATTCCACTACATTCTTTACAACTTGTAAATAAATAACTTGGAACAATTCATTACACTACTTATTATTCTTTATTAATCAGTGGTTGAGATTTTGATATTGAACTGGCTAAGATTTTTCTTCCTTCTGTGAAATTGTGTGTTCTATAATGCTTCTTTTCCATTCACTATGTATAGCATATAAAGTGTGTCTAATGGAATAGGAATATTGGAAAGTCTTGTGATCCTTGAACTATGTTACAAGGCAGAAACCCAACGGGGTAGGGTAGGTGCATCCTCGCAAAGGGGTCACAAATACCAAAGTTGGTATTGGCTAGTGCCTTGAGCTAGAAAATTTCCTTTACCCTTGTATTAATAGTGAATCTGGAGAGGATTCTAATATTATCTTTATAAGATTTATATTAGTTAAGGTTGATGAATAAAATTCATGAGACATGAGCTGGGATGTCCTTGCAAGGTGGTTGTTGATTATTGGAAGCTATGATGGCCATTATGTCAGGCCAGGTGGTCACACTCCCTTGATCGTGAGCACAATTGTGATCAAAATGGAAGACTTCATAGTCTAGATTGATTGTTTAGTAGTGATAATTAGTGGGCTCATTCACAAAAGCTTCTATTTCGCTAATCCTTTTTATAGAGTTGTTAGATTCAATTTCCAAAGGTTTTAATTACACTATAGAGTTGAGTCTTGAGAGGGTTGTGATTCACATTGTTAAGTACAACAACTATGACACTTGAATGAAGACAAGCATAGTAGATGTATCAGAATTTGTTATAAGCTTACCTTCATATTATACGGGACTTGATTGGATTTTTTTATAATTTTATAAACAAGTTCCATGTCGTGGAAATGTGAAAAAAAACAGTGATATTGCCACCATGTGGCTCTTGTCATATATGGTTTTATACTTTTTCAAAAAATTCTTTAAGAGTTCACAATGCTAAGATTCACTAGGACCTTTACAAAGTTTTATTATTTAGTGAAAGACTCGCCAAGATCATTACAATATTTTATAATTGTAGTAAAATATTCCCCATGCCTGGTGAGAGATTCGCCAAAAATTATATATACATATTATATTATTGATAAAATCGCCTTCCATTTTTCCTATATAGCATGGAGATTCACCCATTTATTATACATATAAATTTAGGGGGGGTTCATAAATTTTTCCCTGCATTTACTTTCTGCAGTATTTTAATTGTGAGGGCTACAATAGAATTTATTTTGATATTTTCTGTAGAAACACTGTGAATAACTTGTTTATAAATTAATAAGTAGAAGAAATAATATCAGTCACTGCAATTGGATTTCTATTTAGAAATTTTCACATCTCATGCACTACTTCCTCAGATTGGAAGTATGGAAAGGCGATGGGGAATTGTTTGTATCTCAAGGCAAGTATGCAAATGAGACAATGCAAATGTTCCACATGGATAGCTGTAAACCCATGGAGACTACTCTAACGACCAACTAGAGGAAGGAGAATGCCACTTCAGGTGAAGAAGTGGATGCCACCATTTATCGATATCTAGTGGGTTCACTCATGTATCTTATGAACACACGACCAAATATGTGCTATGCAGTCAAACAAATGGGTCAAGTGATGGTTAGGTTAACAAAATTATTTTGGAAGGCAACTAAGCATGTTTTAGGGTACCTCAGAGGCACTACCCAGTTTGGGATATGGTATAAACAAATAGAGGGAGTGAAACTATGTGGCTTCATAGATGTAGATTGGGCGGGAGGTCCATCATAATGAAAGAGTACATCAAGTGGAATTTTCAGTGTTGGGACCACAACAGTTTCATGGTACAACATGAAGCAAAGATCTGTGGTGCTCAACTTGTTAGAAGTAGAATACATGGCAACAAGTCAAGCAACATATGAGGTGATCTGGATGAGAAAGATGCTTGTGGAACTGTTTGGTTAGATGATGGATCCAACTATGATATACTGTGATAATTAGAGTTGCATCAAGCTATCTAAAAATCTTGTATTACATGATCGATCCAAGCATATAGATATTCGGTATGACCATTTACGAGACTGTGTGCAGAGGCAGATAATGTTGCTAGAATACATTCCCACAAATGAACAAGATGATGACATTTTGAAAGGTACCTTGTCAAGAGGGAAGTTTGAGTTCCACAGGGGAAGGATAGGGGTGGCTGATAATCCCTTTCTTGCTGAGAGGGAGTGTTGAAAATGCAACAAGAAAATCTCAATTTGACTTTGCCTTGGTCAAACCAGAGAAAATTCGAATTTCCACATCAGCATAAATATTGGAGGTAGTTAACTAAAGTGACATGGCACTTGTCACTCAGTTAAGTTAGTTAATTTGAGTTGGAGGGCTTGAGTTCAATTAAGCATGCGTGATTGCTAATTTGTAGCAATCTAATTCAATTATATTAAGTTGTGTTCAGTTAAACTAGTTCCAACTATTTGAGGAACTATTGAAAGGTTAGTTGTGTAGCGTGACTTCAGTCTAACTCAGTGATCATCTAGTTAAATGATCAATCAAACCAAAATAGCTAATGCATGCAAAGAATTTCAGTTACCCAGTTGAGATGGAGATTCCAAGGCAATGCAACATCAACTGTAGACTATTCTACAGTGTAAAGGTGTTGCATGCAACATGAGGATCAACCTGAGGAATTTCACATCCATTTTGGAGAAATTCCTAAATAATAGGGGCCTAATTTCACAAGGAATTATGCAAGGAAATAGGGGTTAAATCAAAGGAAAAAATTGACTAAGTCTGGGTCAAAGCTTCTTATTAGCAGAGAGATAGGTTATTCACATGCAGGGTCTACTCAATTAAGCAAAGCAATTGTAATGCATCTCTATTCATCATATAAATGCAAGTAAACATTGGGTTTTTTAGCAGATTTCTTTCCCCGAGAAAAATATTGTTTGCATGTGTGTTATTTCTAATTGCATGTTTGTGATTAATGTTCTAAACTGTGAATTACTTTTCGCAAAGCAGTAGAGTAGGTTTGTGTCTTGTGGTTTTGATTAAAATTGCATGAGCAATTTCAAATCTACATCATAATTTCTACATTGACCTACTCTTCCACTCGAAAAATAAAAAAAAGGAAGCTCACCTTTGAACCTTCCAGCTCTTACTTGGATCCTCTTCACAAAATTCACTTCTTATTCATCTGAAATGTAACTTGTTTCCTTAGGCTCTTCCTTTTCTTTCCCTTTGTTTGTGGCTTTGAAAGATTATTCTATAATACATGATGTACCCCCTTTTCTCATCTTAAAATCTGTCAAGATCCCATGGAGTTGTTCAATAGTGAGATTATTGAATTTCTTCAATGGTAGAGACTTTGGAATCGAACTTTGGGGTTGTCGATCTCAAAATATTTTAAAAAACTATAGTATCCTTTATTTTTTCACCAATATTTTTCATTGAGTTAACAATCTTATATGCTCTAAGGAAAAAGATTGCAATGCTTTCATCATCATGCATTACTGAATTCTATATGTTTGATGTTTAGCACTTTTTACACTAGTGGCACCTTCATAGCTTTGGACAAGCTTATGCTAGATTTCCTTTGTGGTGTTCAACTACGTGACTTTCACAAACTCAAATTCTGCCAAACTTCCCAAGATAACATTTACAACCTTTGCACTGATCTCATACTACTTCTTCACTGATCTCATACTACTTCTTCCTTGCATCATCCATGGAAATTGAGGCTGGGTATTGATATCCACCTTCAAAAATTTCCCATACATAAACTCATAGTGCCTACAAATATGATCTCATTCCGATTTTCCAAAATATAAAGTTAGTTCCATTAAAAAAAGGTGGTCTGATAGAAGATACTCCCTCTTCACTGCTCATATTGACAAATCTCCCTTTAAGTGATTAAGCTTCTTCTAAGGGACTTGCTCTGATTCCAATTGTTATGAAAAATAATGAGAGGGGAGGGTGAATCAGTATTTTAATTTACTTCAAGCTTTTAGTTTCTTATTCAAAATTTTGTATACTATTATTCTTCATGCAACCAACTTATGTACGTGACTTCAGTAAATGTAAACAACATATATTTAGTTTACTTAATTTGTCATAACATTCATAATTAATTTAACTTAAACATTGCATTATTAATTCATTAACATCCAATATGAATTAAAGAACAAATAAGTCACAACACATGAGCAACACACATAGAACACCAGGATTTTAGGTGGAAACACAATGTTGGAGAAAACCACCACTATTGCTGTCTCCATCATCTTTATTATTATAAAATATTTATTACATTTATTACTAGGGAAGAATCTTACCAGTACACAGGCACTCACCTACAGAAGGCTACAACCTCCACTCGTTCTCCAACAACCGCTGGAAGGGACCTACGACCCCCTGACCTTGTACCGACTCCTACTATGAAAATTAAGGCTACAACCCTCAACACCTTGTGGACTTCATTTCAGAGTGTTTCACACTAGATCCACCATCAACCAATCATAAAAAACGCAGGCCACTTTTGATTAATTTTTTCATACTAGACCCACACCAACAATAAGCCCAAACCAAATATGCCAAATTGAAATACTGAATCATAAAAACTAAATCACTATAAAAAAACTGAATCTTTGAAGCATACAACTACTGAATATAGAAGCCAACTAGAAAAAATGAACTTCAAAATATATTCGTGATTGTTTTTAAGAGAACTTGCATATATACACACTTCCTCTGCATAAAACCTGCGTACTCATCTTAGATTAATGAACATTGAATTATTTAGCTAACTAAATCTCTGTAACTCTAAACCACTCATTGAATCAAGTATTGAACGAATCACAGATCTACACATGATAACATGATTACCAATTATTCCAATCCACTATCAACCCAATCAACACTATCAAACACATATTCTCAAGATAGAGACATCATCAAAAAATAACAATAATTATAATAGAACAGTCATCATTAAGCAACACTTCAAACCCTGACCAAAAGAAGCTCAAAATATACACGACAATTATTAAGTAGAATTGCGTATATACATGCTTATCATGTACAAAACCTGGGTACATATCTCAACATAGATCTCATAAAATATAAGTGAATATCCAGAAACAGATCCGCATTTGTACGCGACTTTTTTAGAGGCAAACAAACATACATATATTAAATTAATGAAGCAAATCTTCACTACAAACACAACTCAAATGCCACAACTTTCACTGTCACATATTCAGATCATAGCATCATTACAACCACAAATCTATCATTGTTAGCTACAAGCATAAACTGATCAAACAAATGTATTCATTAGTCTTTACTACATTTTTAGATCTATTAGATATGAACCATCTCCTTGCTCTTTGGTGCACACCTATTTCAGATCAAATCACATATGAATAACTCATTTACTTGCACACATAACACTTTGATACCCATCTGCTTATATATATATATATATATAATATTTTTTTTCCTTAGCCAATACCTTAGGCAAATCCTTTGATAATGTCATTAGTATTTGTTGATGGAATCAAATGAATGTTACTGCCTCAATTACTACGGGCCAATACCATGGCCAATACCATGGTAATGACCTCTGGTATCCAGATTTCCTTGGTTCAGATTATGTACGCGACTTTTAATCATAGGACCTACATATTTACGCAAAATTTTTTCACAGGAGCCACACATACTTTCTCAAACTTCACTTTTTTCATCCATCTGTCACTAAACTGTCATTTCTCTATCCATAACATCTGTACCAATATGTATGAGTTCCACAATCATCATATTATCATAATGTTAACATCAACTACATCTTTGTCAAGTAGGTTTCTATCAAAGACAACACATTAGCCACAATTCCAATAGTACACACTGTCTTCAGTGCAGTTGTGTTTGATAGCATACAAGAGCTAGTGCATTACTGGTTTTTGGGCACACTAAGGATTTTTATTTTTAATTGAAAGTTAAGTTTCCATATTTATAAATATATTTTTCATTTAATAAAAAAATATGTTTTATGTATAAGGCTGATGTATTTTATATGTCAATCATGTAGCATAGACATCAATAGAGGGTGCAACAGTAGGAGCATGAGAAAATAGCATACCAATACAATTTGTTCCGACCATGGGAGGCCCAAGAGAGGGAGAGGGATTTATACCCTCACCCTATTAGTAGAATAAACTGAGCAATCTTGAGGAATGTAGGATTCCTTAAGTACTATTAGGAGGCCACACCCTGAAGGCACACTCTATCTTGTTGGCACATGTGATCCACGGTGGAGTGTCCAAGAGCAGGATTTTCATGTCGGTCCTGAGATGTCCTATAGGCCCTCTGAGGAGGACATATATTTTATCACTAGCCTATCTAGGAGAGGGGAAGATTTTCCCTAGTGCCCTGATGTCCACCATAGGGTTGCAACAAAGAGTCAACTTGTCCACTCTTAGAGATATGTTGGGGCTTATGTAGTCTATCCAACAAATTTTCAGGTGTGTGGTGGACAACTATGAATTGCTTCTTTTTTTGCACATGAGGTTTGGTGCCTCTCATTATTAGTGACCACCATTTGACACTATACTAGTGATGGATAAAACATTAGTTTCCCTCTTTTGTATTATGTCGATTAGTTGATTTAGGTGCCACGATGTATCATATGGTCTGCCATTTTTTGAAGTAGTTTTGTAGGGCTTTAGACAGATGTCGTACGATGATACATGGGAGGACAAACTTCCCTTTCACTTAAGAGATTTTTTGTTTATTTTTTTCAGAGGTTTCCATAGACGAGACCTACTTTCATCTGCCTCCCTCTTAGGATGATGACTGAAATGTGAATGTGCATGTGGGGCCGTATGATGCCCAAGAGGGGCTTGCCGGAGTATCCAACCAGGATTTCTGCCCAGGCACTAACGCAACTAGCTAGTGAGGATGACCACACGTTTATCTTGTTACCATTTCTGTACATAGGTATGGATTGGAGACAGTGTACCAACATCATCTTCACACTAGATGAGCCTACAGATGATAGAGGTATTATTAGTGTTTTCTTTAAATTAATCTAGTATCATTTTATTGTCTTAATTAATTAAAATAAAGTTTATTGTATCATGTTCTTTAACTTGCTTTATTAAATTGTTTAATGAAATTGTCTAATTATTTTTGTGTACTATATATTTTGTATATATCGACACATTCATTAAGGACATGCCTCTTCCCCCACAGAGGTAGCAAATGAGGAGATGGGCGAGGCCCAAGAGGGTGAGGTACATAATTAGGGGGGCGTGGGCATCTAGGCCTGCAGGGCTAGTTTGAGATTTAGGATGGACTACTCGAGACACTGTCTAGAGTTTTGGTTGAGGAGGGAGTATGCCCTGCGAGGGCTTGAAACATCAGCGAAAATCCTAGGTTCGTGGATCTCTCGAGGGACTGTCAACGCAAGATGATGACTCTTATGTGTCACATCGTCAGAGCTAGCAGGCTATTGGTAGCGAGGAGGGATGCAGGGCATGCAACACCATATACGTCAGATGAGCCTTCACACAATCTACCCCGTCAGATCATGACGATGAGGGTGGTGGTAATGCTTTTAGTAATACTACCCCATTAGATCATGGTCAGGGTGTTGATGATTCTTTTGGTAGTACACCTCCTTGTCATTCACCTAATGATCACATGCCATATCTAGAGGACGTGCCTCATGTTTCTCTTGAGAGAGAATATAAACCACCTCCTCCTCCACCCGAGATTTTGACAGTTGAGGTAGTACTTGACCATCCATCATCTTCTGCTACATACCAGGATGCCACTACTACATCTATTGTATCAGATATTTGATAAAAATTAGCTACACGTCTATTGTATCATATATTTGATAACAATTATTTGACTTGTTTGTATATATATATATATATATCATTTTTTTGTTCATGTTTATATATTATATGTTGGTGTTGATGTATATATTGTTAGGTCATGTTAGATATGTTCATTTAATGTGATTATAGATAAATGTGTACGTGCTAGTAGTTATTTGACATCAGATGTATATTAATTTGAGGATGTGTGTGGTGATGATGTTAGATTACAATTCTTGTGTTTTGTTAGATGTTATCACAATGATGATGCCCTGCTAGATTATTAGATTTGTGTGTTAGCTAATGACATTTACATGTGTTAGAGGTTTATATAATTATATGATGGTAGTGAATTTGAATGTGTATCTTAGATGATATTTATGTTTGTTATATGGTTATCATCATGATGCTTATTTTATGAAATAATATTTATTATAGATTCTGTATTGGTGAGCTTATATCAAAATTTTATATATGAAATTGCATGCAAAATGACTTACTTTAAAACAAGATGCAAATATATTTTTATAAATTACAAAGTTTAGTATGGTTGAAACTATGATTGTAAAATTACGATAAATACTTTTCTATTGCTTAGATAGGTCATTCATATTAATTCTAACCTAATTAGTAAAATATTTCAATACTCACAAGGAAAAAATAATTAAATATTAAATAATTTAGTTAGTTCTTGATAAGACAAAATGTGTAACTCATTCAAATTTTAATATAAAATATCCAAAAATACAATTTAGCCAATGAAAAATTACACTATGGTCGATATATATATTATATATATATATATATATATATATTATATATATATTATATATATATATTATATATATATATTATATATAACCAATACTATAGATCCATTATATATAACCAATACTATAGATCCATTTTAATCACAGATTTATCAATCACTAAAAGGGACTAAATCTTTTGACATGTACATCTTTTTTCATGTTTTACATTCTAAAAAGAGATTTTCATATCATGTGATTTGATCCTTCTCGGCTCTTGGTAGATCCATTGTTAAAATGGATCTATATTGGTTTATAAAATTCAATCTATTGTTAAACTTAACAACTTAACTCAATCTTTTTTATAATTAATTTAGATTTAATGTAACTTACAAAATTATATTTTAGTAAAATTTAATTTATCACTAAAGTTATGAGATTTTCAAGGAATTTAAATTTAATATTTATAACAACTTTTACCAATTTAAATTAGAAATTTCTCTCTCTAAATATGAGGATCAAGAAATGTAAAAGGCTTGTGAAGTTGTAGTTTGGGATTTTCTCTATTGGAAGTTCTCCCTTAAAGAGACAAGTGCATTTTTTTTCTAGTAATAAAGATATAACATTTTGGTGCTATTTTGGTTCATTATTTGCTATTGTACTTGTTTAAATTTAACTTTTAAGAGTTAAATAATACAAAAAATCATACTATATTAGATTTAAACTTTTGACAAATAAAATATTTGGTTATTTCGTAATGAACAACTCAAGAAATATTATTTTTTCCACATACTTATCATGAGATAGTCAATAAACTTCATGTTTTCACATTTCTCCTAGGTCATATTACATCATGTTCACAATGATAAAGACACATCTACTTTAAATGATTTATTTATAAATACATAAAAATAGATATTTATTTTACAGAATCTAAATAGGAAAGAAAAATGCATCATTGAATGTATTAGAAATTCAAACAAATGCCTGTTAATCAACATCACATAATTTATTTATTTCTTAGACATAAAATATTTATTAATTCAAATTTTATTTATAATTATCATTGAAAAGAAATGTCAAAACAATTCCATTATCCATGAAGAAAAAATAAAAACCTCTCATGCATCCATCTAAGCCCATATATTTTTCTTATGGTCCATAAAAAGATGTAATCAACATTTTATACATGCATATGACCTCCTTTTAGTTTACATAATGTTGCAAGAATTGTAACTTAAATAAAGTAAACACGACTTTACCTCTTATGTCAAGAATTTAATCTTACATATTAATACACAATTTTTCATTGTTAAAGTCCTCATAGAGTTATCACTACATGATTTATATTAATTTTGAACTAAAAAAAAAGGAAAAACATATGAAATAATTAATAAACCAAAAGTATCTAAATCAAGAATAAATCTTTAGTGTTGTTTCTAAATTCACTATTTTCTCATTTTGGTTATATTCTTCTCATTTTCCTATATGAGAAGGATTGTGACCTTGAATCCTTATTATCATAAATATTGTACACAATTGGAAATACTTTGTTTTAAGTGTAAAAATGTTTCCATTGCAAAAAAATGTGTAAAAACGTTTATGAATCTTACCAATTATATAAAATGGAAACAAGACGAATAACAAAATATATAATTAGTGAAATAAAGAAAACAAAAACATACAACAATTGTATAAATGATGAAATATCATAAGTACATATCACTCTCCATTGTCATCACCTTGATTATATTCCTCGCTTGGCATGATAACATTGTTGTTCTCAAACAATTGTTTTGATCTAGGTTTGTGTCTTGATGCGAACCACCAATGCCTATCCAAGACATTTGGGTAAAAAAACATCTGGTTGCAGTGTTTTAGGAAAACATAAGGCTCCCTAACTTCATGCCACATCTTTATAGAGTTGATATATATTAGCCCACTATCACGATCATCCTCTACATTATTTTGATCAAAGGTGTCCCACCACTTGCACCTAAAAATAATACATTGGAACAAGGAGAAGTCCACTTGAATGACCTATTGTATCTTTCCAATGTAACCTAATGTCCCTTGCATTAGGTTTTGATCTCGGTAGCTAGCATGACTAGATTGGTCAAACTGGACTTCCACTCCACAACCTTGTGTCATGCATCCATCATCGACATCATCTGTGTGACAATGATGTCCATATTCCCACATAGATGGGAACAAATGCGCCTATAGAAAAGTGAAAAAATCATAGCGTCATGTGTCTAATAACCCGAATATAATTAAAAATTAAAAATATATATAGATGTTACAATTCAAAGGTGGAGTATGAAGTTAAAAATGTACAAAAAGAGATGATTACCGAGTTGTTGCACCCAATACCTATGTTTAGCATATCCTCTCTAACACATAGGTAATGACCAGATCTGACTTGATCAACAACCCAACTGTTAGGGCATGTCATTGGCATATTTTATTTTAAATGATCAGGATAAGGCACTTCTACCATTCAACTGTTTGAATTCTTTCTTGTCACTATCCCATTCCCTCCTCTTCTGATCGTGCAATGTGACCCACGGTTGTGTCACTTCCATATTATAAAGAATGAATTTGTTGATGGCTTCAATTTTTGAATTCGCTAATGAAATCAAAACAACATATATAGAAAACATGATGTCAAAATATGAATTTATATGAATTTCAATGTGAATAGTTATAGTGTAGAAATTTGAAAAATGATAAGCCACTTGCTCTTTATCATGCACCTCTTTCCATTCATTTAGAGATGCTCCCCTTACCTTTTGCTTTCATCCCTTTCATCATCTAAAATTGGCACACTTGGTGTGTTTTTGATATGGTTGATGTACTCACTGGCATAATAGAAAGACTCATGTGATATATACCCCTCTATCATAGACCCCTCGGGTTTTACCCTTTGTTGAATAAAACCTTTCAAGCTGTTCATGTACCTCTATAAGAAGAACATCCAATGAAAAAAAACCACCCCAACTAATTCAACCTCATCTACTAGGTGAATTAGAAGATGAACCTGCAAGTCCATGAAACTCTTCGGGAGTTCCTTCTCAAAAATACAAACAGTCTCAGCTATTTCTTGACACCACGTTAGAATGCTAGCCATATGAATCTCCTTTGATGTGATCCAATGTACAAATGAAAATAATTTAGATATGGCACATCGTAGGTCTTGGGGGAAGTCATGGTTCACACACCCATACATGAGCAAAGGATATTGACACTGCACAACAAATAGTACATTATACTAAAATTAATTATAAAATATCCCATTGCATAAAAATAAAAAAATAAAAAAAATCATGTTTTTGACGTATGTACTCTTAGAAGGTTCAAATTATCATGCGATTTCAACCTTGAAAAATGGTCTTCCATAGTGAAGCAACGTCGTAGTGAAGAACCATATAAATAAGGCACCCTCACACTCATTACAACTTCCTTTGCCAAAGAAAGATCATTTTTCTTTACAATCCATGGGACATCACCTTCTTTGAAAGACCAAAAGGGACCAACCTCTCCTCTTTGGGTTCTCTTTGATTTACCATTGAAAGTGGATGTTTCTCCTCTGTAAGGGTGTTTTTTTGGGAGGAATACCCTAGAGCAATCATACACTGGCTTTGATAGGCAACTAGACCACCTAGACTTCAGAGAAGGTCCACGACATTTACATCCATGATACCCTTTTGTTATAAGACCTGCGGAATTATTTTATATAGGATGACACGTTAATGACCATGAAGACTAGAAAAATTGCAATGAAATAAATTAATATGGGAAAAAATATTGTTACATATATAAACAAGTTAATAAAAATGTAATTTACCAGAGAAAATTCCTAAGCATGGATGATCATGTATGGTGTAAGCACACAGGCCATACAACATAAAAATCCTCTCTGTTGCAATGGGTCTTGATACATCGTACACGCATATCCCTTCTCATAACTCCTTCAATTCATCTACCAATGGTTGTAAGTAGACATCCATATTCTTCACTTGCCTTCTACCAGTGACTATGCGATTTCAACCTCGAAAAATTTTCTTCCATAGTGAAGCAACATCGTAGTGAAGAACCATATAAAGAAGGAACCCTCACACTCATTACAGCTTCCTTTGCTAAAGAAAGATCATCTTTCTTTAAAATCCATGGGACATCCCTTCTTTGAAAGACCAAGAGGGACCAACCTCTCCTCTAGTTTCTTGTCTTGGCCAATGTTTATTTTTAGTTTTTGAAGAAATAAGATCTCCCCTAACAACCAATGTGTCATTTTATTTCGATGATATGTGCCTCCATAAAGAAGATGAAACATTTTTAAATATATGCATGGGATATAGTAAGTGGGAAATCTCAAGATGATCCCAATATGGGAGGTCATAAAAGATAGATTTCCTTTTCATCCCAATGGGAATTTTATCAACAAATGTGTCAAAGAATTCCGGATCATTGAACATAGGCTCCCGTTTTGAATTGAACATTTTTGCAAACTCCTTCTCCTTCTGTCTTTCATATTCTCTAAGCCATTCAACTAGTGTCATTATTGTAGGCCTTTGGGTTCTCTCTGGTTTACCATTGAAAGTGGATGTTGCTCTTCTGTAAGGGTGTTCTTCTAGGAGGAATACCCTGGAGTAGTCATACACTGGATTTCATAGGCAATCAAACCACCTAGCCTTCAGAGAAGGTCCATGACATTTACATCCATGATACCATTTTGTTATAAGACCTGTGAAATTATTGTATACATGATGGCACGTTAGCGACCATGAAGATCAGAACAGTGCAATGAATTAAATTAATATGTGAAAAAATATTGTTACATATATAAAAAAATCAATAAAAATGTAATTTACTAGAGCAAATTCCTAAGCATGGATGATCATGTATGGTGTAAGCACATATGGCATACAACATAAAACTCCTCTCTATTGCAATGGGTATTGATACATCGTACACATGTATCCCTTCTCATAATTCCTTCAATTCATCTACCAATGGTTGTAAGTAGACATCCATATTCTTAACTTGCCTTCTACTAGTGACTATGAGATCCAACATAAGATGTTAATTCTTCATAGACAACCATGAGGGGATATTGTTATTGATCACTACTATATGCCAAAAATAATAGTTGGTGTTTATGAGGGAATATGGATTGATGCCATCCATGGATATGCTGAGTCATATATTTCGTACTCCATCCTTGAATTTTTCAGGCCATGTAACCCCTATATGCTTCATGGCTATTGAATTTGTTGGGATTCACATAACTGTTGACTCACTTTTGTGTGAGACATGACATCCCAATTTCAAAAAATATTGAACGCCATTAATAAAATATTAATGATATTTGTAAGCATGTCAATGCAATTGGTTTGTTTAAATTACATTATACCAAAAAATTATTACCGTTGTTGATCTAGGATTGTGATTGGAAGATTCCATGTTCCAATTGGCAAGGTGAAGGGGATGTCCATTTTCATTTACCAACTTCATGCGATATGCTACTTTTTTAACGGTGCTGGACCCAACCAACATTCATAAGAACACCTTGGTATGAAGTCCCAACTAGACCTCACACCGTTTGGTGTGGGAGTCCCATCCGGTATGATGACCTAGTTTCCATTATCTTAAAGATTTGTCTCAGCTCTTGCTTGCTAGCATAGGAGAGTGGTATACTTTGTCTTTGAGCAGTGAGGTTCGCATGCCTGATGATTGCTAGTGTTACTTGTGCCAATGGTTCTTTCACCACAAAGGGAGAGGGTGGGAGTGAGTCCCAAATCAGATGGGAGGAAGCCCCAACTTTGTTAGGAACATACAACGAAATAGGACATGCACATCTTCCAAAGGAGTAGTCCACACGGGTGTGGTAGTCACAACACAAGGAAAGATAACATGTACAACACACAACGGAGGAGTCCGTGCAAGTGTGATGATCATTATGGCAAAATTACGTGAAAGATCTGTCTGATGTCTGAGGAGATAACCAACACAGGCAGGACAACGTTAACAACTCATACAACACATTTTCATTAATATATATGTATTACAACAAATGAATGAGTTCAAGTGTTAAACATAGGTTAAAGAAACATGTATTACAAGTGTTCAAGCTTACTCTTACAAAAATTACAACACATGTGTGAAAACGAGCTGGCTTGTTAGCATGCTTCTTAATTAAGCAAAGTTCCAAGATACATCATTACACCATACATCACTAACCTTGTGGGTGAGGCGTTGGAGCCACTACTTACTCCTCAAAGAAAATATTACAGACTCTCAAGGCTATGTGGGAGGAGCTGAGGTGAAAAGTCCATTGCATGTACAAATGAGAGGGTATTTATAGCAAAGGGTGAAACTGACCCTTGTGGATGTTCGACTTCTGTCATGACTGTTTGACTTCCATGACCTTTCGACTTTACAAGAATCTTCATATGACAAGTGGGTCTATTGGACTTCCATTTTACATTACATTGATTGATAGTATGTCCCAGAGTAGAGATGTGGACAACATGACTCATGACAAGACTCGACATGACAATGTTGGTACACTAGTGCTGCTACTAGTGAGCATGTCGATCTGTAGTGTTTCTTGGTGATGGATGTCCTCATGGTGTGTCACAACACCTCCGCATGGAAAAGTGCGCGGAGTCTTCAATGGTCGTTGGGTTCACTTGATGTTGCATTCACACGTTCCTTCTCAATTGTATGTTGGCATGCTTGACAGGTTCATCCGTTCACGAAAAGTGCATGTTTGTCCATCCCTCCCTGTGTGAACACATCCTCACATGTTCACTCATCCATCTGTCTACGCACACACCTTTGCATGATCATCTATTTGCGAGCACATCTCTTTGCATGCATCATTTGTTCATACACTGGCAAACATGTCCTTCTACATATACTTTTGTTCATCCCATTTGTCATCATCCCATGTTTGTTTGTGTACATGTATATGTAGTCACTCATGATGGGATGACATCAAATCCATAAACCTCCTAGTCTACCATGATGCATGATCATTCCGGATGCAGGTGACCGGGAGAGAAGACAAGGTTGTGAGCTTCAAGCTAGGATGGAAGGTTTGAGCAATTTTAGCGAAAACTGCGAAGAAGTCACTGGGAGATGGTGACAAGAAATTCGGATCGATAGTGATTGTCCGTGGAGTCGGGCTTAGATGGAGGAAAAAATTGCGCAATTTTTGGGAGGAGCAGTGCGAGCTGCGGGAAGGCTAAGCAGACAAAATGTGCATAATTTTTGGAAGGAGTGGGCAGTGGGAGCTTGCCATCCAAAACTACACAATTCTTGGAGAGAACTAGAAGTTGGCTACTGGGACCTTGTGGTGTGCTCCAGTATTGCAGCAATAATGCTGCAACTCCTGGGACTCCCTTCTTTAATTTTATCAACCCGGTAGTTTGTAACAAACTTGGAAGCGATGGTGCTGTATGCACAAGTACTAGCTCTTGCCGCAACTGTCACTTGGTCAGCTGGCACAAGTCTGCTAGGGGCTTAAGCCAAATTCTATGAGCTCTGAGAAGAAGCTCTTTAACTGATGGATGAAAGCTAACTCAAAGGAAGCTAATCTATTTGCAGAAAGAAACTGAAAAGCTGAAAGGAAATGCAAACCCTAATTTTACTAGCTAGCCCTACTGATGCGAAAAAGAGGATGCAAGCTACTGAAAGAGATGCCATTGACTTCTAGGAAGGTAAAATTAATGTGTCTAAGTTATCACTATCTGAAGAAAAAATCTTTTTGTATTTTTGAAAAAGTTTTCAGAATTATCATGCATGTGCTTTCACTGTTTTTGACTGTGCAGAGGTGGATCAGTGAGAGAAAATGCTTGCAGGAGGTTGGGAAGGTCCGGAGAGGGCCTAAGGGGGCCCTAGCACCCTTCTAGAGAGTTTCATAGAGTTTGGCTATCAAGAAACCGCTTTCGCGAGCTTCTACAGGAAGTCTACAGGGGTTCTACAGGATGTTCTGGAATTTCTACAGGATGTCTGTAATTTTCTACAGGATGTTCAGAAATGGGATTTTGGAGGATGGATGGAGGGAGAAAGATGAAGGAGTGGGTATGGAGGTGCAATAATGGTGTGAGGAGGTCTAGCCTTGGGGAATGGAGTTGAAGAGTGGCGAGGATGGTTGGATTTTTTCAAGGCGGAGTGGAGCAATGTTGCACAAAAATATGGGAATTAGGGCAGAGTGAGCAAATGGCAAACATGAGGCAAGAATCCGGGTTGGAGGATGGAGCAGATGGGATTGATGGAGTACAGGTGGATGGAGAGGTATTACAGGCACTCTGACAGTTATTTTTCGAATTTGACAAATGAAGACTTGGAAAATCAAGAACCTAATTACTTTGACCTAATCAGACCTTGATAACAACAAAGGAAACGAATAGAAGTCTATTTGCAGCGAAATCATATGAAGTAACTATGCAACTGGGCAATCATGAACCTAAGCATGCAACCACAACTAATATCAACTTCGGCAAATGAAAATCTAACGCTAATAATTGCATGGTGGAGCAAAGATAGTGTTTTTGGTGGCAGCAAGGTCACCTTTGTCCCAGCTCATGATCCCACTGAGGGAGAAGTGAGATCAGAGGTGCTTGATGGCCTTTTTTTGAAGATCTTCTCTCTTATTAACCTATCAAATCAATCTGAACATAAAAAGCCTTTTTAATCATCAAACACAATCTAAATAACAAAACAAAATTTAAATCTAAATAGTAGATTTTATTATAAGAATGCAACAAAAACACATAAAGGTAAACAAAGGAGGTAATGGGTGCTTGAGATGGGACCAACCCCAAGAGCTACAACCTCCTAAGAGAGATTAGAGCTGGTGCAAAGCTGGATTCATCTTTATTGATCAAAAGAATAGTTACATTCCAAAACTGTCCACAAGGAAAACTTGAAAATGTGCTGAAATGCAGAGCTAAACTACTGCCTAAAAAATGACTAAAAACCGAACTACAAACTAGATAACTTCTACCTATAAAGTGACTAACTAAAATGAGGCCCTAAGCCTTCTTATTTATACAAATTGAGGACCCCAACAGTCCTCCTAAACTTTAGGAACTCGACTGCCAAAACTTGTAGTTAACAACAACTTTACTAGCCCTTGCTCGGCTGCCCTTGTGATAATTGACTTGGTGGCCCTTGAACTTCGAGCTGATGGTGGAGAATTCGAGGTAAGGGCCCATAAATGAAGGGGACACCTTCCTACAAATCCTCTCCACAAATTTGGCTACCAAGTGCTCATTTAAACCTTTGATTTTGTCTCCAAATTGACCAAAAAGACTGCATAAAGCACACATTAGACTTGTTGGCATAATGACTAACCCAATTCACTATATTAGCATAAATATAATAAAAAACATGCAATAAACTAATGAGAATGGTGGATTAAGTCGAATTAGGAGGCTAAATGAGCCCATATAATTATCCATTTTTGGGGCTCATCATCAACCCCCTACTGAAAGTGTTGCTCATCCTCTGAGCAACTAGTCTATCTCTTCATCTTTGATGGCCCTGGTGGCCTCCCTGTCATGCCAAGCTTTTGAAGTGTTGTCCTCTTCTTGGCCATGAGAACATGCTTTTCTCTCTACTTCTTCCCACTGTTTGTGCTCCTTTTCTTGTAGCAGTTTTGTTAGCGCCTCAACCTCAGCCTGCAACTTGTCATCTCTTTGCTGTTCATCAGATGTTTCATTGTCTTTCCTTCTTCCTGTGATTGTTTGGCCACTTTTTCCTCCAATTTCTCGGTCTCTCTTAGCTTAGCCCGAGTTTCCTGTAGAGAATTCTCAACTTCCTATAGAGCTGTCTTTGAGTCCATCATCTGAATTATCTCTCTCCAAGTGAAAGTTTTTGGCTTCCTCATTCATAGGTGATGGATATCTTTGAAGGAGACTCCTCCTTTTGTTTAGCTATTGTGTCCTTAATGAAAATTGGCGCTTCTGACTGTGGCTGGGGTCTGCCAGTTTTTATTCGCGTGCTCCTTCTTGCCTTAAAATACTTGGAAGGCTCCCTTTTCCATTTCCCTTTTTGCTCTGGGGTTGTGCTTAAGGCATCCAACACCAATGCTGCCTCCATGGCTAGAATCTCAGGAGATTTCTCCTTTTGCTGCTCTGTTTCCATGCTTCCTGTAGAAACTGCTTTTGGACTTCCTGTAGAAGCTATTTCCAGACTTCCTGTAGAAACTGTTTTCAGACTTCCTGTAGAAACTGTTTTAGCCTGTTTGGCTGGGTATGTCTTCCCTTTTTAATTCCTGTTTGGTTGCCTTGGTTGTGTCCTCCTTTGTTTGGAATTTTTCAGTCCTCTCTGCTCTCTTTTGCAGTCGTTTCTCCCTGGGTGTTTGCGCCATTGTTCCCCCCACAGTTTTAGGCTTAGCAATTTGTCCCATTTCTCCTTTTCCTCTCCGCTCTTGCTGTGTCTGAGTGTCTTGTGTTTCTTCATCATTGGTTTTCTCACCTTTTTCAATGTGTTCTTTCTTCCTCATTATTGGATGGGGTGATATTTTTGGCCAAAACTCTGATATTGTCATCCCGAGACATATTTCAGAAGATTTCCCATGATATGGGGACAGTGTAGGTGTGCAGGGCGTCTTCTACTAATAATTTGATGAGCTCATGATGGGCCAACTGGTCTGGAATCCCTTCATTCATTTTTGTGGCACATTCACTTAATGACTGCAGAAGAAAATAGGGAATGCTTAACTTCTTTTCTGGAGGTGAATCAATTCCATGTCTAAGTTCACACAACAACCTGAAATGATAACCATGGATAATGCTGAATTATGAATCCCCCTGGCATGGTGAGAGTGCTCCCTTTTTGTTATGCTTTGGTCAGAAAAGGAAATGCTATTTATGGTTTCTCCCTGGACTCAAGGAAGAATTCCTCAGCTGTTTGATATCAATGAACAACAATTCCCTGGTTTCAAGACTTTTGTTGCCCAAATACTTGGCTGTCCGTGTATAAAAGGAAGAATTAGGTTTCCATAGACAGGGCACAGAACTCAATTTTTATCCCCAGCACACATACAACCATGTAAATTTGAATTCTTCATGCATAGGTTAGCCCTCACAGTGCTTTAACTTTTCTACAGGAGAAATTTTTTATTGGGAACCATGGAGGATGACACAAAACCGACTGAGAAATTTTGTGCTACACACAGGCAGCTACTATTTTTGACTCACAAGCAGACTTGTCTCATACTCTCTTATTCAAAATAGTTTAATTCACTACCTTTCGATCATATCATGCATGGAAGAGTGTTTTTTCGAGCCTACCTCTTTCAGAACTCCAAACTCGATGAAGAAAAGTCCAGGCTTCTCTGCTTCGGAAGGATATGCCGTACTACCTGTAGAAGACCCCCCTCGTTCCTATAGAATGCCATTGCGCCTCTGAGTGAGCCCAATATGCAACAAAATCTTGCAGACAGGTAGAAAAATCAGTGGAGGATGACTAGTTAATCATTTTGTGGAAGCGGAGGATGCATACTTTAGTTGAGGATGTTGCAAGTGCCAATGAACAACAGGTGGTGTTTCAGCCAAGCATTTTTAATTGTGGCGTGATTCATGGTGACGGAGTGAAGTGGCCAAGGGCACGTGGCCACATGCAGACTACAGTGCTATTTATGAACTGCATGTTCTCTTTTTGATCAGTTGCACTAGAGTTCAAATGACCAACACTCCCTGTTTTTTTAATTTTCACGTGAGTCGACTGTCCAGGTATACTGCATGATTTCCCGCTGAGCGCTAGAGAAGGCACTGTCGAGTTAAATTTGCTAGCTTCCTAGCTTAATCCCACCACTTCATTCGTTTAAGCACTTTCGAATCATATTGATGAAGACAGAGGAACTGGTTTAGACACAGCCCTGTAAGTCGACGTGCTGCTGCGTCCTTTTTGCAGCTGCATGTTCATATTTCGTTGCTGCTTGCGTGGATCCTTTATGTTATAAGCTTTTTGTTGTCTAATGTGTGGTTATTTTCCTTATGTAGGTATCCTCTGGCCGGATCTACGCTGTAGGAGCTTGCTTCAACGTTCAAATTTTCACCCTCATGCTGTTGACATTGAATTTTCATAGGACCGAAACTTGTTTTCTCCATTGCTCCCAAACGATAGACCGGATCGATCTGAAACTTTTTGAGCATGTTTCTATCATCATTATGCACATCTGAGAACGAAATGGTGGTCAATGGATGCACGGATTTTGAGAAAAATAGAAAATGGCTAAAGATTACAGAGGTCAATTTCTTAGAAACCGTGCCTTGGAATCCCGCTGAAACTGCTTGGGTAGGTTACTATCATCCATATGCATCTCCCCATGAAATAGGTTTTGAAACGGATGCACGGATATCGAGAAAATGCAAAAATGGCTGAAGGTGATGTAGATTGATTTCTTGGAAATCGTGCATAGGAATTGGCTAAAACTGCTCAGGCATGTTGCCATCATCCCTGTACAACTCCCTGTAAAATAGTTTTGTAAATGGATGCACAGTTTTCACGTGAGGAAAAAAACAAATTTCTACACTATGTATTTTTGCTTCCAACCATTCTGCAGTTTTTTGCATGGTAAGAAAAAATGAGCTTGGGCTATGATGCAGACATGGAAATGATGGAGGAGGAGTTTGAAGAATATAGGAGGACTTATGAACCCTTTAGGAGGCTATCATGTTCGCCAAACTGCCTTTTTGAAATCCATTTCCAGCCTTCTGTAATTTCTACAGGAACTTCCTGTAGAAAACACAATTTTTAGGAAAGAAGCACAATGAGGTGGAAAAATGATGGAGAAAGGTGAGGGATGGAAACATGGATGCTTGCAGGCCTAACCAATAAATTCCAACCTTCGGATTTCCTCCCAAGATTGATTTTGGCCTGTTTAAAGGTTCTAAAGGATGTTTCCTGTTGAAATACAGAACTTCCTGTAGAAAGCCCAGAACTTCCTGTAGAAAGCCCAAAACTTCCTGTAGAAGGTGGAATTTTGACTTGAATGTTATCAAATCCTAGGAAAGGCAAGTGGCCATGGAGGGAGTGTCTGTAGGGATGTCCTGTAGCCTAGTATAGACCCCTATCCTCGTTTTGCACGACCCTCCTTACCTGCAATGTATTCCTTGGAACCTGTTATTATTTTACAGAGATTAGGCCTGTTTCTATTTTTTTTTTTTTTTTGAAAACAACTAGGGCGGCTCATGGAGGTTTTCACCCTAATTGCCTGCCCTGGGCGCCTCTAAGGGAGGTTTTCACCCAAGGATCTTATTCTCTTTTCTCTTTTTTCTTCTTTTTTCTAACCCATTGACCGCCTCATCGAGATTTTCAATCAATGAGCCAATCTAAGGCGCCTTCGAGGAGGTTTTCACCTTAGATTTTTATTTTCTTCTCATTTTCATTTTTTCTATTTTTATTTTCTCTCTTTTTTTTTTTTTACCCTACCCTACTTGAAAAACAAAATAATTTTCAAGTATAAGAATACTTCCAATGGAGCCATGTGCACATCGAGATTACAGACAAGATGATGTGGAGGCTTGAAAAGCATGCTTTGACAGCTATCTAGATATCATAGACCAAATGATTTGACTTTGAAGGGATCAAACATAGCTGAAGAAGAGAGTACTGCTGCAACTTAGTGACTGTCTGAAACCATATCTCAATATAGCTTTGATATCCTTGGTCCTTTTGCTGATCTGGATCATTCTCCATATCTTCTTCTATCTTGACCCTCACATCTTCCTCTTTTTGCTGAGTTTTCTCTTGAATACATAGAGGATTTGATGGTAACCATGAGGGATTTCTCTCGATGTTTGATTCTGATGCCTTCTCTTCATCAAGTGCAGCCCGTGGTTCTTTGATCTCCTCTTTTGAACCTTCTTTTGCTGGATGTGGTCCTTCAATGCTTTCAAGATAATCTCTTTTTTGCAATACTCTTCCTGAGCTATGGTGAAGATCATTGAGCTCAAGAGGAGTCATTTGGACATGTGCCTGAGCTTTGCAATTGGGTTGAGCTATTCCAATGTGCGGGGTTGGAAGTGGTGGTATGGGTAGTTGAGTGGGGGTGTATATTTGAGATGGGTGTGGATGGGGTTGTGGTTGGGAAGGTGGTGGAGGAAAATGAGTGGGAGGAGAACTGTACTGGGGCCTCCACCCCTGATGAGGTGCATTCTACTGATGCTGTGGCTGAGCATAAGAGTGAAACGAATGGGCAACTAAAGAAGCATGGTATTGAGGAGGATACGACCAAGGAGGGGGTGTGGACTAGGAAGGATGAGCAGGGGGACCCCAAGAAGGCATGGAAGTGGCTTGATAGGGGTCATAATAGGTCTGGGACGTCTCTTGCATTCCCTCCTAGTAGGTTCTGGGTCCATGTGACCTCCTTTGGTTCATGAAATAGAGTGGTTCAGTGACTCCTTTGGCCCTTTGATATGCAGCTTTAAGTCCGGGCAAAGAAGGGCACTGATTTGTAGGATGTTATTCTTCACAAACAAAACACACTTCTATGGTGTGCAATGGACATTCATTCCTAGGATGCTTTCTAGTGCACCTGGGACAAAAGATGTCCAAAGCCCTCTTGGCTTCCTCTTGCTTCCTTTGGATCTGCAAAGTATCCAGTTGCATGGTAAGAAACTACCTCACCTCGCTCTTGAAATCTTCCATCTGATTTGCAAATTCGTTTTTGGATAAGGTACTGCTCCCAACATTTCTGCTTGTAGCCATTTGCTCCAGAGGAATGTTTTCTTCTTCTTCTTCCCTTGAGGTTCTTCAAATATGTTTTGCTGTCCACCTAAGGGTTTTTTAATCACAACCATCGAAGAAGAGAGAAGGTTGGCTGTGTGAAGCAGTGGGGGTGTTGTGCAATATTTTTTCTGAATTATCTCTACTCCTACATGGCATGAAAGGAAATCTTTTTGGTTGATTTTTGATTCTTTTCTGCTTGTACCTGCAAAACTGAAATAGATTGAACTGCACCTAACTAAAATCTATCTTTCTGAAATGAAAATGCGGAATTGAAATGAAAGCAGGAAATGACTAATCTATTTCGCTGAAATGAAATTGCAGGAATGAAATGCTAAGCTACGCCTGCAGAACTGGAATTGCGGAATTGAAATGCTAATCTACGCTTGTAGAATCAAAATGCTAATCTACGCTTGCAGAATTGAAATTACCGAATTGAAATGCTAATCTATGAAAGCAGGAAATGTCTACTCTACTTTTGCGGAAATGAAATTGCAGAATGGAAATGAAATAAACTACTTAGCAGAAAGTTGCAGTGGAAAATAGAAGAAAAGCAGCAATCACCAATACTTTGACGCTTCCCTGATAACAACGCCAAAAAGATGGTGGGCTCCAGTATTGTAGCAATAATGCTGCAACTCCTGGGACTCCCTTCTTTAATTTTATCAACCTGGTAGTTTGTAACAAACTTGGAAGCGACGGTGCTGTATGCACAAGTACTAGCTCTTGCCGCAACTGTCACTTAGTCAGCTAGCACAAGTCTGCTAGGGGCTTAAGCCAACTTCTATGAGCTCTGAGAAGAAGCTCTTTAAATGATGGATGAAAGCTAACTCAAAGGAAGCTAATCTACTTGCAGAAAGAAACTCAAAAGATGAAAGGAAATGCAAACCCTAATTTTACCATCTAGCCCTACTGATGTGAAAAAGAGGATGAAAGCTACTGAAAGAGATGCCATTGACTTCTAGGAAGGTAAAATGCATGTGTCTAAGTTATCACTATTTGAAGAAAACATCTTTTTGTATTTTTGAATAAGTTGTCAGAATTATCATGCATGTGCTTTCACTGTTTTTGACTGTGCAGAGGTGGATCGGTGAGGGAAAATGCTTGCAAGAGGTTGGGAAGGTTCAGAGAGGGCCTAAGGGAGCCCTAGCACCCTTCTAGAGAGTTTCACAGAGTTTGGCTATCAAGAAACCGCTTTCGTGAGCTTCTACAGGAAGTCTGCAGGGGTTCTACACGATGTTCCTGGAATTTCTACAAGATGTCTGTAATTTTCTACAAGATGTTCAGAAATGGGATTTTGGAGGATGGATGGAGGGAGAAAGATGAAGGAGTGGGTATGGAGGTGCGATAATGGTGTGAGGAGGTCCAGCCTTGGGGAATGGAGCTGAAGAGTGGCGAGGATGGTTGGATTTGTTTAAGGCGGAGTGGAGCAATGTTGCACAAAAATATGGGAATTAGGGAAAAGTGAGAAAATGGCAAACATGAGGAAAGAATCCGGGTTGGAGGATGGAGTAGATGGGATTGATGGAGTACAGGTGGATGGAGAGGTATTACAGGCGCTCTGCAAGTCATTTTTTGAATTTGACAAATGAAGACTTGGAAAATCAAGAACCTAATTACTTTGACCTAATCAGACCTAGATAACAACAAAGGAAATGAACAGAAGTCTATTTGCAGCGAAATCATATGAAGTAACTATGCAACTGAGAAATCATGAACCTAAGCATGCAACCACAACTAATATCAACTTCTGCAAATGAAAATCTAACACTAATAATTGCAGGGTGGAGCAAAGACAATGTTTTTGGTGGCAGCAAGGTCACCTTTGTCCCAACTCATGATCCCACTGAAGGAGAGGTGAGGTCAGAGGTGCTTTATGGCCTTTTTTTGAAGATCTTCTCTGTTATTAACCTATCAAATCAATTTGAACATAAAAATCCTTTTTAATCATCAAACACAATCTAAATAACAAAACAAAATTTAAATCTAAATAGCAGATTTTATTCTAAGAATGCAACAAAAACACGTAAAGGTAAACAAAGGAGGTACTGAGCACTTGAGATGGGCCCAACCCCAAGAGCTACAACCTCCTAAGAGAGATTAGAGCTAGTGTAAAGCTAGATTCATCTTTATTGATCAAAAGAATAGTTACATTCCAAAACTGTCCACAAGGAAAACTTGAAAATGTGCTGAAATGCAGAGCTAAACTACTGCCTAAAAAATGACTAAAAACCGAACTACAAACTAGCTAACTTCTGCCTACAAAGTGACTAACTGAAATGAGGTCCTAAGCCTTCTTATTTATACAAATTGAGGACCACAACAGTGCTCCTAAACTTTAGGAACGCGGCTGCACTTGTGATAATTGATTTGGTGGTCCTTGAACTCCGAGCTGATGGTGTAGAATTCGAGGTAAGGGCCCATAAATGAAGGGGACACCTTCCTACAAATCCTCTCCACGAATTTGGCTGCCAAGTGCTCATTTAAACCTTTGATTTTGTCTCCAAATTGACCAAAAAGATTGCATAAAGCACACATTAGACTTGTTGGCATAATGACTAACCCAATTCACTCTATTAGCATAAATATAATAAAAAAATGCAATAAACTAATGAGAATGGTGGATTAAATCGAATTAGGAGGCTGGATGAGCCCATATAATTATCTATTTTTGGGGCTCATCACCTTGGCAGCAAAAAATGCGCAATTCCCGGAGGGAACCGACAGTCGGTTGCTGGGAGTTTGACAGTCAAAACTACACAATTCCTGGAGGGAACTGACATCGGGCTGTTGGGAGTTGCTGACGGGAAAAACTGCGCTGATGTTGGGAGGCTAGCCTGCTAATTACCTCTACATAGTTTCTCAGCTGAGCAGACTGCTGGGCAGTAGAGGGATTGCTCATGAAATCTATGCAGTTTTTTGGGTTAGTAGTCAACCAACTGACTAACTACGTAATTTTTGAGGGAGACAGGAATGGGCATTGAGTTCTTGTCTAGCTTGTCTACGCAACTTTCTCAGTCAGCAGAGCAAGCAAGGTTTGTAACCTCTACGCAATTTTTGCGGGGAGTCAGTCCCGGGGTGAATGCCAGTTAAAACTCTTTGGTTGACCAACAGGAAGATTGATTGAATAGCTTGCGAGCAACACAGTTTGAAATGACTTTCTTAGTGCTTCTGTGTCGTTCTGGGTGATAGTCAATCGAGTTGATAGCAGGTAAAGGTCCAACTGTCAGAGAGTGATCTGGTCATCAGAGCTTTAACAAAATGACTAAGTGTGTGAGCGAGTCAAAAGGCGCATACATGAACTTGCAAGCACACACTTAGATAACTTGACAACAAGATGACTCAAACCATCCAGACACACATTTTCAACATGATTGACCGATGGTGTGAGCGACAAGTGCGACGTTTGTGATTGATCGTTGAATGAGCACGATGATGCTTGCACTAAAGAGTATATGAATCCAGGTGTGAGAATGATAGATGTTTACATAGCGAAAACAACATATACACAGACGAAGTGAAGACCTTGTGTATGACCAGAACATGGTCATAAGCATGACATTGACGTCAACATGTAAAATTTATCTATCGAACAAACAAGCAAGGTGGGTACGAAGACTCACACAAGCTCATGAGGTGAACCCGAGTGTGTGCAGACATCAAGTAAAACTCTCAAAGGAGGCTCCAAAATTGTACGAGGGCTAAAATTTTAGAGTGTGTTGCAACTAATACAACACTTGGCGACACACTGGTAGAGCTCCAGCTTCTCTATTTTGGTTCATTGACAACACAAGGCCTTGGCATTTCAGGGAGTATTGAATTGATGTGTGGGTTACTTCGGCTTCCCCACTTAACCCATGGACAGATATGGTTCACCCTTTTCCAACTCAATCAAACACAACAAAAGTTCAGCTTGATCACAGTGTTTCAAAATCGGGAAGGGTAGTTTAGCTCGCGAGTTGAAGATTTTTAGAGTATAAGTTTTCATCTCTGGTGTTGCTCCATTGCCAGTAGGCCTAGATAGTACCCCGATAGAGTCACGCAGGAACACACACATTTCTCCACTGCCAGCGAGCCTAGTTAGTACCTCGGTGGAGTTGCATGCTTCACCTCTCTACGCAAGAAGCATTTCTCTTCTTTTGCCTTTGTATTTTTAAAGAGGACTGTGCATAATCACTTATTTATTTTTTGGGTGGAAGAGGGATACCAACTTATTGAGAGTAGAAGAGGTTGTTCCTTCAGAGAAGCATGTAAGACCTTTGACACAGGTTTGCTCGTTTATATTTTCCCCTTCTCCGTTTCTACTAGTTGGATGAGCTTGAACACACAGAGCATAAGGCTGAGTATAGGCATGAGGATTCCCAGTGTGGACACAGGTTCATGGTTGGACCAAAACTTCCCTTGCAGACGGCTCGTATTTTCCATCAAGACTTCATCATCCGAAGGTTATAACCAAGCACATAGAAGATAGACACAAGACTGGCCAAGTGATGTAATGTCACAAGTTTGTTCATACCTCAGCCGCATACTCATTCAAAAGCCAGAACTCAGTAGATGGCATCACTTATTTCTGGAAAACAAAAATAGCAAGGTATTAAGAAAACCAAACAAACAAAAACAAAAATAGTAAACAAGGCAAACAAAATGAAAACAACAGGTAGTAAGAAGACTATGTACATGGCACGGGTCACAGCCTGGCCTACTGGATTTATTGTTTGAGATCTTGGCTGTTGATAGGAAGGTTGTCAATCCTCTGGTCACGTGATTGCAAATGATACGTGTGTGGGCCAAGCTTCTCATGGACTGTGTATGGACCAATCCACAGGGACTGGAACTTTGAATGCTTGCCCTTGTCTTCATGGGACTTATCCCATTTTAAGACCAAGTCACCAAGACCAAAGTTAGCTTTTCCTGTAGACTTCTTATTGAACCATCTCTTGATACGGTTCTGGTGGAGTGTAAAGTTTTCTTTTTCTTTCATCCTTTCTTCCTAAAGCTTGTGGAGTGTATCCATCCTACAATGGACTAGATGGCAAGGCTTGCCTTGGGATTCTTGGGATAGCTGAAGTGCAAGCAAGTAGATATTGGGTGGAAGGATGGCTTCTTTATCATAGACTAGGAAGTACGGTGAGGTATTCAGAGAGGGTTTGGGTGTTACATGGTCAACCCATAATGGTTTTATTAGGGCAAAATGCCAGTTGTGTTGCTCAGAGTAAACAATATTTTTGATTATGTGAATGAGGTTTTTGTTCGTGGATTTTGCGAGACCATTTCAATGTGGGAAGTAGTTAGATGAGTGTTTAAGCACAATACCATTTTGTAATGCAAAATCATAAAGTTTTAAAGAAGAAAAGTACGTTGCATTATAAAAAACAAGTGATACCAGAACACCAAAGTGTGAGATGATGTTATACTAGAGGAAGCTGATGACCTCCTAGTCATTCACTTGTTTGAGCGTAACTACTTTTATCCACCGCATGAAGTAATTAGTTGCTATTATAATGTAGTGGTGCTGTTTTGATGAATGTGGGAAAATTTACCCAATGATGTCTAGGCCCCATTTTTGGAATGGTTCAGTCACTGCAATAGGGTGCAATGTGGCTACTGACCTTCATGTTCTACCGACGCATCACTGACAGACCAATCAATTGTTGGCATAAGCATGTGTATGCTTGAATAATGTGCGCCAGTAAAAACCGGCTTGCATAAATTTTTGTGCAATCATGTTTCCCGCAAAGTGACCCCCAGTGAGTCCATCATGTAGACCTTATAATACCTTCTCTGATTCATGTGCCTCCAGGCACCTGAGAATAAATCTGTTGCTGTGCTTCCTGTAAAGCACTCTGTGCACTGAATGATATGCTAAAGCTTTGAGGCATAATTCCCTCTTCTATCTGATGGAAAAGTGAGAGGGTATGGTGCCGTGCTTAAGGTATTGGCACACATCTACGTACCAAGAGGTTTTGTCTTCAATGGGTTTTTCTCACCCTACATCATACATCTCAACTTCCAGCTCCTAGCTGACGAGATTTTCTTCACCCTCCGTTGTGTGTACTGCTTCAACTGCAAGTCTGCAGAGCCCATGTCCTTTGACCGTGTGAACTGGCATGTTTTCAAGATCATACTCTTGCAAGCCTATCATCTAGTTCACACATCATTCACCCAATGTTTGTTGTACAAGCAGTGTGTGGACTGCTGGGTGAGGGACGTAGACTATGTAGTTGTTCTTCAACAAGTAAGGCTTGAAGTGTTTCACCGCCTTGTAAACTTCATATGCTTGCTTGTCAACAATGGGGTAGTAGAGTTCTGGTCCCTGCATGCTTTCACTTATGAAAGAGATGGGTCGTACATCGTTCATCTCATCCTTCTGAGTGAGTACTGTAGTGAGCGAATTTTAAGAGGTAAAGGTGTATAACAGGAAATCCTTCTTGAAGTCTGGGCTATAGAGTGCATGAAATTTTGTAATAACCTGCTTAATATGAGTGAATACATACTTTTCCCTCTTGCCCTAGCTATAGACTGCACCTTTCTTGATCATGTCCTGCATGGGCTTGACCATCTTCACATAATCCGAGATGAACTTCCAGAGGAAGTTGATCTTGCCCAAGAAGGACTGCATGGATTTCTTATTGTCTGGGTGAGGGTTATGTGTAATAGTCTAGACCCGGTCTAGATAAGCCTTGTTCCCTCTTTTGGCAACAATGTGTCCAAGTAGGTTCCCCTCAGGCACTGCGTTTTGGGATTCAAGGAAATCTAGTATTTCTAACATCACTCAAAATTTTTCTTCAGATGGCGTATGTGGTACTCACGTTTCCTTGAGAACACAATCTCATCATTGATGTATACCACTACGCGCTATCTGATGAGTCTACGAAAATCGATGTCCATGGCGTGCTGAAAGGTTGAACCTGTATTCACAAGCCCAAACGACATTAGTCTATATGCGAACATACACCACTTGGTACGAAAGGTAGTTTTGAGTTTATCAGGTTATGCTACCAGAACTTGATTGTATCCTAAAAAACTGTCGAGTAGGGAAATTTTTTTTTCCCCAGATACTATTTGCAGAATGTGGTCCATAGATGACACATGGTGGTTGTCTTTATCCGAGGTGCAGTTCATGTTCTAGAAATCAATGCACAAGCAGATTTCCACAAAATTCTTACGTACAGGAACAAGATTTCAAACCTAGGTAGAATGAAGAACTTAATATATGATCTGTGCATCCAACAACTTGGTGAGCTCTTTTTGTATGAGGGGCTCAAGTGGCAAATGTACTTTCTTCAGCTTCTTTTGATATGGCTTGACCACTTCTTTGATTGGGATGATGTGTTGGATTATCCGTGTGTCATAAGTTTTCATACCATTGTACACCAACGCAAACACATCTCGGTACTACTTGAACAGGTGGAAAAAGGATTTCCACTCTTCTTGCATGCAACATGTGCCAATATTGATGAACTTTAGATCTTGTTATGTTCCCATGTTGATCAGTTCATGCATCATGGTGGAGCTGTGGGATTTTCTATTCCTCAGCCCCTAAAAATGTTCTTGCAAGTCATAAATCTTCTCCAACGATGACACACCCTTCGTGATGAGATGGCCTTTCCTGTTACCAGCTTCTGCTTGTAGAGATTGCTCATGCTCGTCATTATCTATCACTGCATCTTTGAAGACGTTAGTGTTGGCCATGAAATGTAGTATCTCTTGCTGGTAAATTTTGAGATGCGGTGACAAACAATGAATGGAATTACGTACCTATCATACCACTATCTCTAAATCACCTACCACTTTGAGCATGACCACATTGACGCTGATGGCTTTCTGCAAGCCCAAGATGAGTGCTTCATACTCAGCAACGTTGTCTGTGCACTCAAACTCCAAGCAACTTGAAACCAGATTCTTCCTATTGTTTAGGTCAATCAAGACACACCTGACTCCCAAGCCATCCTGTGTCTTTGATCCGTCAAACTACATGGTCCATAATTTTTCTATACACGAACTGTTCGACGCATTTGTACTACTACTACTTCTGTTGGTATTGCTACTACTACTATTGGTACAATGTACTGTACATGCTTCATCACCATCAGTTGGGTAAGGATGGAGACCCAACTGCATGTTTGGTGGGGTTGGAGCTGGCCGTGTAGGATAACACCCCAATGTTGTGGCAGTTGCCAAACATGAGTTCTGTGAAGGCCATCGATTCATTCTCGCCATTGATGGGAGTGAAATTGTGCCTCATATACCTCTCGGATATCACCCATATTTGATTTTTTTTGACCTTATACGAAAGCCACATGTGCAATGAGTCCATAGCAAAATATTTGTTCAACTTGTTGGATAAGTCTTTGTTGAGTAGTAAACCGTATGCTTCCGGTATATCCAAAAAAACAATGTTGATGCATTGGTGGAATCGACTATCGTGAGATAGTCAAATGATCACATCTTAGAGTTCACCAAAGGCTGGTACAGATGTTCGATCAAGTTGGATGATTTGCGCGGATGTCTTGCTCCATTGTGCATTGATATTTTAGCAATGGAGAGTGGCATGACGTTGGCTGCCATGCCAGAATCAACCAAATAGTTGTGAACATTACAGTTAAAAACTTAAAATGAGAGCAGGAATGGAGGGAAACCTGAGTTTTATTCTTCCATCCGGAGTGTGTTTAGCACAGTGGAAAGTGATCCAGGAGGTGTGCTTTCTCCCTTACTGGTATAGGTTGTGCTATCCATTACTGTCTGTCCCAATGCACACAAAAGAATGTCTTGCTGATTTTGGATCTTAGCTAACTCGAACAGGCTGATGTTCGTGTGAGTTTTCTTCATGTCATCGAAAATGTTGTAGTCCAGAGGGGGTAGAATCATCGAGGTGTCCAGGGTAAGACTGATGTTCATGTTGTGTGGCGGAGTGTTATGCAGTTTGCTGCTTATGGACATACTCTTGTCCACCGCCATCTTCCCGGACTTGCTTTGTATTTTCTTCTTTGGGCAGCTGGTGGATCAACCTTTCTCAGCAGTAGTCTCATCTTTTCTTGCACTTCCCTAACTATAAGGGGAGCCCCATTACTCCTAAGATTGTAAAGATCATTTTGATTTATGGGCTATTTCTCAGTGTTTTCCTTCAGCGCTGCTTGCGAGCATTGATACATGTTCACCACATGCACAAAACTTGATGCTTCATCAAGTGAAACATCTATGTCATTATCCATGTCTTCCGGTTGTTCCTGCATATTACTTTCTACGTCAAATGTATGATTGCATACAGATATTATGAGTCGCTTCCAGTCTGAAAAGAATTCTCTAGGTGATGTTCTTCGTGGAACGAACAAAATTCATAGTTTGCTCACCGATCAAGCTGGAACACAGAGCTCTGCACATTTTTTGTAGTGAACTAGTTGTTGCCTGATGACATGCTTCCTTGTTTCTACCTAGGTGGATGGTTGCTTGCATATGTGTCCATTTTCCATTGTTTAAGCTCAAACACTTCTGTTGTCAAGTTCTTGACGTGGCGAGTGAGGGTTTAAATATCACTTGTTTCCTTGTCTCTACCTTTTCTCGCAATCACCTAGGACTTCCTTCTCACGTCTTTGGAGTCCTTTGTTGGTTCATCATCCTTGATGACTCCAATCATGTGAAGGTATTTCTCAACAACAATAGCCTCTTCGTAGTTTTCCAATAGTGTTGGTTTTGCATCTCGCTTGATGAATTGCGCAATGCTAGTTGGCAGTGCGGACATGTAGTAATAAACAGTGATGGAGTCATGAGGTTTGGCGTCCACTGCAAACTTATTCAATATGTGTGTAAACCTCTGATTGAAGTCTTTTACCTTTTATTTCCCCTCCATCTTCAGGTTTCCCAATTCTTTGAGTAACATGGTTGGGGTCTTGTCATCAGCAAAATTTTCAAGAAACATGTGTTTGAACACACTCTAATTCTGTATGGAGTTGGCTGGAAGGCTGTGATACCATGCAGCTGCGCAACTGTCCAAAGTACATGGAAACAATCTACATGCTACGTCATCGTACCATACCTCAATGGTTTGCAGATGCAGGTAGAAGTTGTCCAAATGGTCTTCTGCCTTCACTGTGCTGCCAGGGTTGAATTTGATGTTCATTATCGCTGCTCGCTTTGGCATCTTGTGAAAAGCACTTGGGAGAGACAATGGTCCCTGAGTCATCTTGTGAAAAGAACTTGGGAGAGACAATGGTCCCTGAGTCTCTTGGACTTCTACATTACATTACATTGATTGACAGTATGGCCCAAACTAAAGATGTGGATGACATGACTCATGAAAAGACTCCACATGAAAATGTTGGTACATTCGTGCTACTACTGGTGAGCATGTTGATTTGTAGTGTTTCTTGGTGATGGATGTCCTCATGGTGTGCCACAACTTCACCTCCACATGGAAAAGTGTGCAGAGTCTTGAACGGTCGTTGGGTTCACTTGATGTTGCATTCACATGTTGTTCCTTGCTTATATGTTGGCATGCTTGACTGGTTAACCCATTCACGAAATGTGCATGTTTATCTATCCATCCATGTGTGAACACATCCTCACATGTTCGTTCATCCGTCTGTCAGAAAACACATCTTTGCATGAACGTATGTTCGTGAGCACATCTATTTGCATGCATGGTTTGTTCGTCTGTTGGCGAACATGTCCTTCTGCATGTACTCCTTTTTTTCATCCCATCCGTCGTCGCACAATGTTTTTTTGTGTACTTGTATATGTAATCACTCATGACGAGATGCCATCAAATCCATAAACCTCCTAGTTTAACATGATGCATGATCGTTTCAGATGCAGGTGACTGGGAGAGAAGACAAGGTTGTAAGCTTCAAGTTGGGATGGAGGCTCTAGGCATTGCTGGTGAAAATTGTGCAGAAGTCATTGGGAGATGGTGAAGGGAAACTTGGATCAACAATGACTGTCCACGGGATCTGGCTCAATTGGAGGAAAAAAATGCGCAATTTTTGGGAGGAGCAGTCCGGGCTGCGGGAAGGTTGGGAAGACAAAATTTGCACAATTTTTGGAAGGAGCGGGTAGCGAGAGCCTGGCAGCCAAAACTGTAGAAGTCCTGGAGGGATTCGGTAGTCTACTGTTGGGACCTTGGCAGCAAAAACTGCACAATTCCTAGAGGGAACTGACAGTCGGATGCTGTGAGTCTGATAGTCAAAATTACGCAATTCCTGGAGGGAATTGATAGCGAGCTGTTGGGAGATGCTGGTGGGAAAAACTATGATGATGCTAGGAGGTTGGCCTGCTGATCAACTCTATGTAGTGTCTGAGCTAAGCAGATTATTGGGCAGCAGAGGGCTTGCTCATGAATTTTGTGCAGTTTTCGAGGTGAGCAGCTGACTGGTTGACTAGTGGGCAGGCTAGAAAAACTATGCAATTTTCTGAGGGAGACAAGGATGAGCACTAGGTGTCTGTCTGGCCTATCTGTGCATTTTTCTTAGTCAACGGAACAGATAAGGTCTGCAGCCTTTGTGTAATTTTTGAGGGGATTCAGTCTCGAGTCACTGTTGGGTCAAACTCTCCGGTTGACCAACAGGAAGCTTGATTGACCAACTTGCGGGCAACACAATTTGAAATGAATTTATTGGCGCTTCTATGCTGTTCTCGGTGATAGTTGATTGAGTTGATGGAGGGGTAAAGGTCTGACTGTTAGATGGTGATCTGGTCATCAGAAATTCAACAAAACGACTAAGTGTGTGAGCAAGTGAAAATGCACATACGTGAACTTGCAAACACATACATAACTTGACAACGAGATGAATCAAACCATCTAGACACACATTTTCAACATGACTAATCGACGGTGTGAGCAACAAGCACAACGTTTGTGATTGATCATTAAATGACCATTACAATGCTTGCGCGAATGTGTATATGACTCTACATGTGAGTGCAATAGATGTTTACATAGTGAAGACAACATGTACACACGAAGCAAATACCTTGTGTATGATCATAATATGGTCACAAGCAAGACGTTGAAATCAACATGCAAAATTTATCCGTCGAACGAACACATAAGGTGGGTGTGAAGACTCACATGAGCTCACAGGGTGAACCCAAGTGTGTGCATACATGAAGTAAAATCTCAAAGGAGGCTCTGAAATTGTATGAGGGCCAAAATTTTGGAGGGTGTTGCAGTCACTACAACATGCTCCTGATAAGAGTTTCTGATGTTTATGAAATGGAGGAATATTTTCCACATTTGAACTCGATTCTGAATCAATATCGTGCAAATTTGGATGTACTTTTACTCAAATTGACATGGATTAAAATAAATAAATTCAATTAGATAATTGGAATATAAATAAAATATGAACTTACTAGAGATGGAAAGGGAGAACTCCATGAAGGACTTTGATCAACAATATGGAACAAGCTGGAATTTGAAGAATCAACCATTTGATATTATTGATATTTTCTTCATGCATTTAAGCAAAATCAGAAATAATTTTTTGTGTACATATCTGAAATTAATTTCGAGAACCATATAACCACAATCTAAATTTCAATATAGTTTTCAAACCATTTTTCAAGAATAAGGCGACTTTAGGCAGAAAATGTATACTATGAACTACTGTAATTCATGTGGATGTGTCCTAAAGGATAATTTGAGATGAATATGCCATTTTCTGTGAGAATAAAATTTTAGATAGCTTTTAAACCACATCAGTTCATTTATAAGGATGAGTTGCACCGATGCATTTAAATAATAACAACACCGAAGCATTCAAATAATACTCGCATCAATTTTTGACATTCCAAAAATATACAATATGTTATCATATTAGTGCTCTTGTACAAAACCACACCAATGCATTTAAATAAAAACAACATCAGTATGCACCTATTTTTGGGATTTTGAAAATGAAAAATAATTTTACCATATTGGTGCTCTTATAACAACAACATAGATGCATTTAAATACAACTACACCATTGTGTTAAAATATTAATTGCATTGTTTCGGGATTTCAATTTTTTTTCCAAAAAATTCTGTCATGTCGGTGCGTTGAAAAAATTTGGCGCCTTGACAATTTCATAAAGTCTTTTAAATAGAAAAAATTATTCACTATTTCATTAGTTTTCCTGAAATTTTAAGGGAGTGATTTTCAAGAGAGAGATACTAGGAGCACTGTGCAGCAACATAATACTTTGAAGAAACAAACTATTTAGAAGACCAGAAATTGAAAGGTATGGTGATTCACTCAAAGCCCTAAATAGAATTTTTAAAAATTTTTATTGTTGATTTTACTAATAATTTTTTTTTTACAATTTCTATTAGAGTTTAATGAAAAGAGGAGGAAGGGAGTTGCATGATGCATTAATATGCTAGGGCTTCTTCATCTTGCATTGATATGAAGCTTCTGCAATCTCTACATCGGCTCATATGGCACCTCTGGGGGGGCCAATGGTGGCCCCTCTTACAAGTCAGTGTCTGCCAATCACTGTAGCCAACAACCATTGCGAATCAACACTTGCACACATTCTCAACAAGCCAATCCAATTGCCATCAAGCTCTGGACACAAACCAACAATCACTCCAATGCAGGATTCCCCTGCCAAATCAAGCCAAAATTTGGGTCCCTATCGGTCACAAGCTCAGGAAATCCCTCTCCTTGAGATCCCGGTGGAAAAATTAGGATCCACCATTGAAAGTTTGAAGGAAAGAGCATTGATTTGCAAATTCATAGACCCTTGGAAAATAGAAAAAACTCTGCTCAACTGGCTAAGGAGAAACTAGACCATTAAAGGAGATGCAGAAATGAAATTAGGCTCACATGGTTTTTTCATAGTAATATTTAACATTGAAGATAGGGACAATGTTCTGCAAGGAGGACCCTATTTCATGAACTTTGTCTGTCTCTTCATCAAACCATGGATTCCAAAATTCAATTCGGAGAAGGAAGATTTCTCCAATCTTCCAGTATGGATTAGATTATATTCCCTGCCTTAGTAATACTGCGACCTAGAAATCTTAGTCCACATTGGAAACAAGCTAGGAGAGTTTGTTATGCTCTCAAGCATAACAAACATAGGAAAATATACTTTGTATGCAAGAATATGCATCTATATGGATCACACGAAACCCCTCCATTCCAACATTCAACTCAACTATGAAGATGAGATCTGGGAAAAACCGATAGACTACAAGAAAATCCCGTTCATATGCAGGAAATTCCATGATTATGACCATCTACTCAAATATTTCCCTATGAAACCAATGGTTCAAGAGGTGAATCAAGCCAATGTGAATTCAAAACCAAGAGAGGAGGGATTCAAAAGAATAGCTAGGTGAAAGAAGACTACTAAGTGGAAGGATGATTCTTTGAACCCTTCGAATGTGAAAAATGAAAACAAATTCTTAGTTCTGCAATAAGATGAAATAGAGGAACCATAGGTATCTGAAGCTATAAGCCACACAGATGAAGTTCAACCACATAAGAACAAGGAAACCATGGAGACTTCAAATCCACCTCAAAATGATCTCGATCACATAGGGGAGTATCTGTCCCCGATTAAGGAAGAGGACCTACAATATACAAAACTACAAGAAATGGACTTGCAACATATCACTGAGGAGTGACAAAAAAATACCCTACTATGATTCCTAAGGGAAAAATATAGTTGGTAGCTCGTGCTTATCTTCGACACCAAGATGTGATCCTGCAACAAGCCAATAAGCCAGGTATTATCTCTTCCCCTTCAACATCCTTCTCACTACAAGGGATAAAGAGGAATGCCACATAAGAACTCCCACTGAACATGAAAGAACCAAAGAAAAAAGGAGGAAAATCCAATAGACAACTACTATAAGATCTGGGAGAATTTCTTGTTAACTCAGGAAGGGTGACACCAATAAAAACACTCTTTCCCTCCCAACCTTCTTCACAATGATCAAGATATTATCATGGAATGTAAGGGGATTAAATGACAAATATATATGCTACATCCTAAAAAATAATTTCCATGAATCAACTTGACATTCTTTTTCTTCAAGAAACCAAATTCTCTCAACATTCTCTTACGCAGAGCATTCCCTCAATATGAAGAAACTATTAATTCCTACCACACTATGTAACAAGAACCTTGGGAGGTTTATCCCTTCTATGGAATCCTTCCATGGTTTGTATTCAGGAACCGTTCTCCCTTCCTAGGATTCTCACAATGCTTTTCCAACCAATAGGTTCTTCCCAGTCTAACTTCCTCTCGAGCCTTTATGGGCTAATCCCCCCTTCTGAAAAAACTCTTTATTTCCAACTTTCATTCTATGCACGAGCTGGTAAGGCCAAACCCCTAGATTTTCGCTGGAAATTTCAATATAATAAGAACCCTTCAAGAAAAGAAGGGCGGAATAAGGAAATTGGAGGAAGCAATAGACTCCTTCAACTCTTTCATAGATTCCTGCAAATTAATTGATCTCCAAACATCAAATGGTACTCATATCTGGAACAACAGAAGAGGAGGCAATCACCAAGTCACCTCAAGACTAGATTGTTTCCCGATTTCTGAGGAGCTCTTAATGTTAGGCCTTAAGCTCAATGCTTCAATTATGCCAAGTTATGGCTCTCACCATTGGCCCATTGATCTGTAGTTGGATTGGTCAACATCCCCAAGGAATAAGCCATTTCACTTCGAACAATTTTGGCTTAGTCACCCTAATTTCCTCCCCACCATGCAAAAATGGTGGTCGAAATTGACTTTCATTCAAGGAAGGGTAATGTATAGATTTCATCAAAGGATGAAATACATTAGGCACAAGATTAAGGAATGGAATAAACAAGAATTTGGAGATATATTCAAGGATAAAAGAGCCCTCAAAGCTAAATGGAGCAGATTCAACAAAGCATAATTTCGGCGGGGGGAGGGGCGGTAGCACAACTCAATTAAAAGAAAAAGAGGGCACCCTCAGGAACCAAATCCAAGAGAGATTGGCCCAAGAAGAAATAATCTACAAGTAGAAGTCAAGAGTTAAGTGGATGAAAGAAGGTAAGTGCAATATTAAATTATTTCATAGATCTATGGTCAAATATAGGCATCAAAACAAAATCCACAGGCTTCAGGGACCCAAAAATCAATGTGTAGAGTATCACACAGACATGAAAAATCTTCTATCAGGGAGCTTTAGTCACCTCTTAACGAATTCCATAGGAGATAAAACCTATAAATTTAGAAGAATTACATAGAACATCCCTAGGTTGATTATTAAAGAAAAAAATGTGATGCTCTGAAAATCCATCTCCTTACAGGAAGTAGACACAATAGTCATGTGACTACTTAGGAACAAAGCTCCTAGCCCAGATAGATATACATGTGAATGCTATCAAGCCTGTTGAAATATTCTTGGTCATGATATCTAGTAGGTCGTAGAAGATTCAAGATCATCAACCTCTCTACTCTCAGACTTTGATGCCACTTTTATTTCCCTAATTCCCAAGTCAATTCAGGAAGATGCCCCATAAGACTTGTTGTTCCTTAAGAAACTAATTTCCTGGCTGTAGAGAAATTGTGCTTAAGACATTAATAAATATTATTTACTGTCACTTATTGTTTGTTGTGTTCTCAAATGGAGGGCCTGGAGAACTTGGTCTTTAAACCTTGATACGTGTATGACCAGAACATCTTAGAATGCCATTTGTTGCTAGATATAAATTATGAATGAAGAATGCTTGAAGGAGAAGTTAAAGATAATATGTTGATGTTTCACAGAAACTACTACTTGTAACTTAGAAGAATTATGAAATTGAGAACTGAATCATAGACAATATGCTGCTTAACATAGAAACTACTATCTGTGACTCTTGGAGAAGTTAAAGATAATATGCTAGTATTTCATAGAAATTATTATCTATAACTTATAAAGGTAGGTGAAAACTTCAAGTATAGGAGTGCTCTTTTAAGGAATTTTAACTTTATCTACATAAGCAAATAAAGACCTACATCTTCATTGCTATACTTGAAAGAAGAAAATATAACATGACACATAACAGAGAGGGTTACAAAATTATACCCAACAATTCATGGAAACTTCTGATTCTTTCATTAATCAACAATTATATCAGGAATACAGTAGCCTAGTCTCCTAGTTCTCCAAAATCCCAACCCTTTCTTTGCAATTTTTCCTCTTTTTTTATACATTGTGAACAATTATTGATCTCTAAAACAGCCCAAATTATTTAAGTGCTTCTCTAACTATATGAAGTAAAAACTATTAAGGATTTTATAGAGGGTAAAAGACACCTCAAAGAACATGAAATAATAGGAACATAATTGAATTCAGAAGGGGATGATAACTATTGCCTTGCTCTGTTAATCTGTTGCCGAATTACTCTATAAATGCCCTAATGATGCTTAATTCGTTTAGCTGTAATGAAATGCGTTTAGCTTGTGTAATCTTGGGCTTACATAGGCATTTTGATTGGCCAAAAGACAAAGAAAACATACTTGTCTGTCTTCCTCTTCAGATTTGGCTCTAACCCTGATTTTCCACTTTACACAACGAAATTAACACGAACCTTTGATTAATACAGAACTCAAAAGAGTTAATCTTTCTTTATAAACCTGTCAAATCTTCCTGCTCAGTGCTCTGTTGAATTCCATCACAAATTGCAATCGACCCGATATATCACTGCAAACTTAACTTTACGCACCCTTAAGCCGCATAACTATGATAGTGTTGGACTTATGCATAAATCCTTCATATTTGCGCTTTTCTATTATATAGATTTTATAATGAAAATATGCCATAACACATGCTTTTTTCGATTTCAATACGAGATCTGCACAACTATCGAGGCATACCTTTCTCGCGATAAATCCCCACCATAGATCTGCGCTTAGCAGACCAGACGGTCTACAAAGATTTTGGGTAGGACATAAGCTTTGAGAATACCCACTAAAATGGGTGGTTTTCTCTCTCCACCAGGCTACTACGTGTCGAATGATAAGTGGGATCGGGTGAGCTCTATTAAAAACCACTTACCATTTTTGCTCCTCCCGAAAACCCGTTTGTAACTTTAAATCTACCTTTTCGTATGCCTTGCGGACCCGCCAGACTTATAAAACATAATACGTATACGCTTTGAGTCCGGCCTGTTCAGTGCTTATTTCTATTGTAATCCTTTATAATAGAAATACATATAAAACTGCATAACCAAAATGTATATGAAGGGATTTTGATATATCGGACCCACCAGGAATTTACAACAAAATATCTATATTTCAGGTCCGCCATCGGCAAAACCCAACGTACATAGCTCAGCGGTGTGGCGGACCCAATGGGACTTAAAGCCACGATGTATATACCTCTCAGGTCCGGCTTTCGTGAATCGCAATCGGTAATCGGTGAATGAACCAATACATATGCATTCGGCACTTTACGGACCTGTCGGGCATTTAAATATAATATATATATTTCGGGTCCAGCCCGCGATCACAAATCGCAATCGGCGCTATCAGCGGAACCAATCATACATATCATTGCGGACCCACCAAACTTTATAAAACACAACTTATAGTATTTCGGTTCTGGCTTTAACCCTTTAATACTTGTTTCTTTTGCGAATCCGATATATTACTTTGTTTCTTTTGTGTTTTGATTCCGATATACAATTTATTACATCTCCCTCTTGCCTTATCTTTTTCAAAATATTTTCCAAGTGATTTTTTGAATGAAACAAAAAGATACATGTTACAACATCTGGCTCCACCTGGGGATAATGCTTTTATCATAGAAGCACTAAGAACCATAGATTAGTGCCTTATCCATTGGGGCATGGAGTCATATATTGCTTTGCCAAACTTAAATATGTGAAAATTTTGTATATTGAACACACGCCGATCTCTGTAGTGACAGGATGCTTGTACCTTGATAGCAAAATATTGATAATTGTAGATCAATAGCCTTAGTTGGGCATGGAGTCCAAAACTATGAAAACCCTGAAATTTGACAACTGAAACCTATCAATCTTGAAGTATGACACCTCTGCAGAGTAGTTTCTAACCAGGAAAGTCACCCTTATTTATCCTTCTAAAGTTAAACTAAAGAACTGCAACTGAAAAACCAAATGCTCAACACCTGAAATTATTTATATACAAGTTCCTAGATATGTACATGATTGATCTCCATCAGGTGAAGTCAATCTTCCAATGGTATTAGGTTAGCATTTGAGTGCTTAATCTAGAACCATTCTGCCAATGAATCTTTAAAAAACAATTCATTCTGAGTTTCTCCTGAGTTCCAATGTTATGATCTTGAATGTGTTCATCTTGTGAAACCTTCACCGAGTCAAAAACTAGATCATTGGGATTATAAAGCCTTTCAAGAGGAATAAGTCTCTTTGGAAAAATATTATCCTTCAATTGAAAAATCTTCAAATTAGCTATTGAATCTTTTGAACCATTGATTTCTGCAACTTCTATTGTTTCTTATTTATCCTGATCAATTTCTATGCCTTGAAACTCCTCAGCTATAGTAAAAAATTCTTTAATCTGTTGATCATCTTCAAAAGCTTGCCAATTTTTAACATTATCATAAACAAAGGGTCTGTGTCTCATCCCTACCTCATATATTAGTCTTGGATTAATAGGAGACTTGGAAGTACTAGCAGCCACATCCAATGAATATGCTAATCCATTCTCATTTGTTGGAATAAATTGAATGTTAAAAGCTTCAAAAAAGTTATCAATCAAATCCCATACCTCATTTTTGTATACCCTAAGCCTAGGGTTCTTTGTTTGGAAATGATGTTTTATTTCCCTGATAATTAGCTTTAAATCTCCAAAAGTGGAAATTGACTTAACTCCCATTTGTTTAGCTCTTTGTAGAGAAATAATCAAGGACTCATATTCTACCACATTGTTTGTTGCCTCGAACTCTAATTTGAAAGAAAAAGGGAACATATTACCTCCAGGTGCAATTAGAAGAAAACCAACACTTGTTCCTTCCTTGGAATAAGCTCCATTAAAGAAGAATTTCCACACTCCTTTAGTTTGCAACTTTGTAATTACATTGGCTGAAGCAAGCTGCTTCTGATTATCTTCAACCAACTCTACATTATCATATAGTGTGAAACAAGCAAAACCATCCTTCTCCTGGCTATATACATGTGAAATATTTGCTCCATTCATTGTAATTGTTTTTACAAATCTAGTTTGTGTATACAATCTCTTCTCTTCCCCACCAAAATTTGGTATAACAACATATGCAAAATCCAATTTCAAAGCACCACCCAATTTAGCCCCCCAGAATCTGGATAGAAGCATTCCAAATCTTGCAGGGATATCTGCTACTACTACATCCATGATCAAAATTCTAGCTGGAATTTGGGCTAGTGACACTGACAGATCCTTAATAACCCCCAGACACCCGACTTTGTTCGAATAAAAAAAATACAAGTCCCTATAGAGTTTGGTAACTTGTAGATCTAGTTGCTTCATTATTGACAAAGGCATAAGATTGTGTGAAGCTCCGAAGTCAAACAAAAAATTATGTAAGAGGAAGTCATGGACCAATAAGGAAATATAAAAATGAGGTATTGAAGGGTCTACTTCCTCTACATGTGGACCAAAAACCACTACTGGTTTTTCTTCCTGCAAATTTATAGTGTCATTTATAATCTCATTTTCTTTCAAATTTACAAACTCAGCAATCTCCTTTTGATAAATAGGTATTTTTGCCAATTCTGTAAGAGGAACATAAATTCTTACCTTTTCCAACTTCTTAGTAAGACGAAACAAGTGACCCTATTTAGCAGTCCTTTCATTCTCCTCCTCACCTTTTTTCATGACTGGGATTACTTGAGGAATTGAAACAAGTCTCTCCAAAGGAATTTTTCCAGATTGATCTTGAGAAGACTCACCTTGAAGTATATGTGTCTTGCCATTTGCATTATGTTGTTGCTTTCCTTTATTCACTTGTTTTGTAGACTGAGATTCTTGTGGAGTCGCCTTTGGTGAGGAAGTTGAAACTTGCTGCTCACTTTCATTTTCTTGATTACCTGATCTCTTCCTTGATCTCAAGTCATATTTCTTATGTAGTTCAACCTGCATAAAATCAGAGAATTGCTTCCAATATTCATCAATTTTATTTTCACCATAAATGGCATATGTTTCATCATATTCATACTCTTCTTCTTCGATACCAAGTTCATCTTCATCCACTGCATATAATGTAAAAATTTGATCTTCAGGATGCTCTTGTTTTCCAACAGTACCTGCCTCTATATATAATGGTGCTTGAATTTGATCTTGATCTTTTCTTTCCATTTGCAAGATTTGCAAAGGTTGTCTTCTGTATTAGGGATTAAAGTTCTTATTATACTGTGTTTGCTTATGAAAACTCTTATTTTCTAACTTTAATTTATTTACCTTATCTGACAAAATTTTAGTTCCATCACACATATCCTCCAATGCTTGACTTTGAGAGGATTCTATCTTTGCCTTTCCCTTGTCTTGGGTAGGCTGTGTCTCTAGTGCTTTTCCTGCAGCCACCAGATTTTCTTCTATCTCTAACGCATCTGTTTGAGTCTGATCAAGAGTTGGAGATATTCTTTGCCTTAATGTGAATCCAAAATTTGATTCAAAAGCCCTTGCAAAAGTTATTTTTGCACCATTAGGAGGAGGCTTAATCTCTGCTGGGAGACTATTGTACAATTTGTTAAATCTTCTGACAATTTCGGCCACAGTTTCATTAGAATTCTTCTTTATGGCATTAAACTCTGTTAATGAATACCCATGGTCTTTTTTTTTCCCCATTTCTGGATGAATAAATGTTCCATCTCTTCCCAAGAAGGAATCGAATTATTAGGAAGTCTTTTAAACGATTTCCTTGCTTCTCCATCCAAGGAATGGATAAAAAGTCTTAGAATAACATCTAAATGTTCAACGTTTAGGCTATCTGCAAAATTGCAAAATACTGACACGTGATTCTCTGCAGTTTGTTCATCTTACCCTGTAAAAAAGGAAGAATTTTGAGGTAATCCTATGGAATTTGATTAAAGGGCCGTGGCAATTGAAAGGGTGCATACCTATTCATCACGAATGCAGGTACTGCCATGTTTATTGAATTTTGATTACCAACAGATGTGGAACCTGACTGAGAGGTAGATGGAAGGTGCAGAAGTGGTAATGTAGCTATTGGTTGAGGTTGAATGATTATAGCAGATAAATGAAAAGTAACAGATTCTAAAGATTGCTCTTGACAGTTAGGTTCTTGAAATGAAGAGGATGAAAAAGATGACTCTTTATCAGATGAATGTTCAAGTGAATTGCTGCCTGATGCAAACAATGTAGGAATTGGTGTAATTAGAATCTTAGACCTTCCAACCCTCTTAGAAAATAGCCGTGAAGGATCTGGAAGAGCTTGAACCTTCTGTTGTGAAGTGTCTGATCTTATATGGGGTCTTCTTGAAGCTATAGTTATTGTTTTGATTCAAAACAACCAAATATTTTCTCCTCACTAAACAACAAGAGGAAAATAATGAAAACCTAGGGAAAAGTATTCTGTCTTCTCTCCCCAGCAACGACGCCAATTAATGTTGTTCCTTAAGAAACTAATTTCCTGGCTGTAGAGAAATTGTGCTTAAGACATTAATAAATATTATTTACTGTCACTTATTGTTTGTTGTGTTCTCAAATGAAGGACCTGGAGAACTTGGTCTTTAACCCTTAATACATGTATGACTAGAACATCTCAAATTGCCATTTGTTGCTAGATATAGATGATGAATGAAGAATTCTTGAAGGAGAAGTTAAAGATAATATGCTAATCTTTCACATAAACTACTATCTGTAACTTAGAAGAATTATGAAACTGAGAACTGAATCATAGACAATATGCTGCTTAACACAGAAACTATTATCTGTGACTCTTGGAGAAGTTAAAGATAATATGCTGGTCTTTCACAGAAACTATTATCTATAACTTATAAAGGCAGGTGAAAACTTCAAGTATAGGAGTGCTCTTTTAAGGAATTTTAACTTTATTTGCATAAAAAAATAAAGACCTGTAGCTTCATTACTATATTTGAAAGAAGAAAACATAACATGACACATAATAGAGAGGGTTACAAAATTATACCCAACGGTTCATGGAAACTTATGATTCTTTCATTAATCAACAATTATATCAGGAATACATTGGCCTAGTCTCCGGGTTATCCAAAATTCCAACCCTTTATTTGTAAATTTTCCTCCTTTTATACATTGTGGAACAGTGATTGATCTTTGAAACTGCCCAAATTGGTTTAACTGCTTCTCTAACTATATGAAGTAAAAACTATTACAATATTTTACAGAGGGTAAAATACACCTCAAAGAACATGAAATAATAGGAACATAACTGAATTCAGAAGGGGACAATAACTGCTGGCTTGCTCTGTTAATCTGCTGCCGAATTACTCTGTAAATGCCCTAATGATGCTTAATTCATTTAGACATAATGAAATGCGTTTAGCTTGTGTAATCCTAGGCTTACGTAGGTATTTTGATTGGCGAAAATACAAAGAAAACATACCCGACTGTCTGCTCTAACCCTGATTTTCCACTTTACATAATGAAATTAACGCGAACCTTTGATTAATATGGAACTCAAAAGAGTTAATCTTGCTTTATAAACCTGTCAAATCCGCCCGCCCAGTGCTCCGTTGACTTCCATCTCAAATCAAAATCGGCTCGATATATCACTGCAATCTTAACTTTACACACCCTTAAGTCACATAACCATGATAGTGTTGGACTTATGCATAAATCCTTAATATTTGCGCTTTTCTATTATATACATTTTATAATGAAAGTATGCCATAAAACATGCTTTTTCCGCTTTTAATACGGGCTCCACACAACTATCAAGGCATACCTTTCCCGCGATAAATCCCCATCGTAGATCTGCGCTTAGCAGATCGGACGGTCTACAAATATTTCTGGTAGGACATAAGCCCGGAGAATACCCACTCGAAATGGGTGGTTTTCTCTCTCCACCTGGCTGCTACGTGTTGAATGATAAGTGGGATCAGGTGAGCTCCAGTAAAAACCACTTACCATTTTTGCTCCACTTGAAAACCCGCTTGTAACTTTAAATCTGCCTTTTCTTATGCCTTGCGGAACTGTCGGACTTATAAAACATAATATATATATGCTTCAGGTCCGGCCTGTTCACCGCTTATTTCTATTATAATGCTTTATAATAGAAATACATATAAAACTGCGTAACCAAAATGTATATGAAGGGCTTTTGATACAACGGCCCCGCCAAGACTTTCGGGTCCACCATTGCAAGTCGGAATTGGCAGAACCCAACGTACATAGCTCAGTAGTGTGGCAGACCCAACGGGACTTAAAGCCACAATGTATATACCTTTTAGGTATGGCTTTCATGAATCACAATCGGCAATCAGTGAATGAACCAATAAATATGCATTCAACACTTTAAAGACCCGCCAACCTTTTAAATATAATATATATATATTTCAGGTCCGGCCCGTGATCGCAAATCACAATCGGAGCTATCAGCGGAACCAATCATACATATCATTGGGACCCGCCGAACTTTATAAAATGTAACTTATAGTATTTCGGGTCTGGCTTTAACCCTTTAATACTTGTTTCTTTTGCAAATCTGATATATTACTTTGTTTCTTTCATGTTTTGATTCTGATATACAATTTATTACATCTCCCTCTTGCCTTATCTTTTTCAAAATATTTTCCAAGTGTTTTTTTTAATGAAACAAAAAGATACATGTTACAACAAGACTTATGGCTATTTATTTATGAAATGTTATATACAATGTAGGTTTTAACCCTGTACATAAATTACCTGCATACGAATTCCGAAACACAGAAAATAAACAATGCGAGAGCGTTACACATAAAACACATATACACAGAGATTTTCCCCTAGATCTAAAAAATGGGACTACATCTTGATTTTTCATTATTACATGCCAAAGCATCCAATACCATGGATTGAAAAACCATTGCATCCAAAACCATGGACCGAAAACCATCGTGTCCAAATCCATGTGCAAAGATCATGCACAAAACCATAGGTAGGTCTGCCCAACCTAATACAAGGTCCAAAAACAAAATTTTCTGGGGCGCTACCCCGGACCCCATAGAGTGGGGTTACCTACACCCCTCAAACCCCTCGTGACCCCCCCCCGCTACACAATTTATGCAACAAAAAGGGGGCTACTCCCCCCTTCTAACCCCCTGGTTAGCTAGGTGGGCTAGTCGTGGAAAGAATATACCACAACTCAACATTCTCCCACTTGTTGTTTTCTTTCCACAGGGGGCCACAAGAGAGCTTAGTCATTTATCCAGTCTTGCAATGCCCATTGTTTCTCTAGACCAAGAGAACTTCTCAGAGCTCACAGATTTTGTCAATGCATTTGCAATATTCTTCAAAGTGTCCACGTTTACCAACAACGCCTTTTTGTCTTCTATCATATCCCTCACAAAGTGATACTGAACATCAATGTGCTTTGTCTTTGAATGATATGCGGGTTATTTTCCAAGAAAATTGCACTTTGGTAGTCACAGTCTATCCTTATAGCTCCCTATACTAACCCCATACTTGAACACAATATCTACAACCCAACTACTTCCTTGCTTGCATGAGTGGCTGCGATGTATGTTGTGTGTGGAGCATGATTGTTCAGAGGTCTTTGTTTCGGCCGGATGTATACCCCAAGAAGTTTGTACACCCCTCCACGCGGGGGGGTGCAGGGGAGACTTGTCCCCCCTGCCGGGGTCCGGGGGGCCGATCCCCCGGCTGGGGACTCTGGGGCCAGCGGTCACCGGCGGGGGCTTGGGGGCAATGCCCCCAAAGCTAAAAACAGATGTAAATTTGCCTTGTAAAAGTATAGTAATTTCTAGTCAATCTGGCCTGTTCATTAGGCGGATGATCTGACGGTAGAAATTATGTTTAGTTTAGGGTTTTTTGCCCTGGAAGGCAACCCCTCCCTTTGTATGAGGGTATTGTATTTGAGGCTGTGATAGATGTGTATTCTAGGTGTGTAAGCGAAAAACAGAGAGGTGAGACTGTGAGAGAAAACAGAGGATATTACAACGGATTTGCTGTAGGTTGTGTCTCTTCATTTTGCTGGATAATAGAAAGGAAGGACTGGCTGTTCGAGGTGGACGTAGCCCAAACTGGGTGAACCACGTATATCTGTGTCTCTCTTGTTTTGTGCGTTTCCTATGTTTATATTCCTGCAATATTTTATGTGTTCCATTGCTCCGTAATATATAATTTTCTAACATCTAGGGTTGGTTCCTGGTGTATATCCTTTTGATTTGATGTTTCTTCTTCCTTTTCTTCCTCCTCTTCACAATCTATGTAAAAAAATTTCTTCTCAACACACTTATGACCTTTACTATACTTGTTATCACAACTATAACAAATCCATTTTTCTCCTTTCTTCCTCCAATTATTGTGGTGTCAACCTTGTATATTGTGGAAGACTAGAAGAAAAAATGATTCCCTCTTTATAGTTGTGAGTGGTAGACTTCTTTGTTGCAATAAATTTTCTTTCAACTTTTCCTTCCACCTTGAATGCCTTCTCCAGTGAATGAGGTTCCCAAAGGAAAACCTCTTGTTTGATGTTATCCTTTGAAGTTCCTATGAAGACATCAATCCTATTCCCCTCTAGAATATCTTTTACCTTTATATTCAATCTTTGGAAGTCCTCAATGTGCTTCACCATTGAACCCTTTTGTTCAGGATTTATCAATTGGCCAAAGAAGGTATTTATCTTTGTATCCTCATAATGTGCTACCAATTCTTCCGCAAAATTTGTCAAGTGACAATTGATTTATATGAACAAATCCATTGGTACCACACAAATTGATTTTGTTCTAAATATAAAGATGCAATGTGTACCATTTTTGTGCTCGACACATTATGTAGATCAAAGAATTGCTCCATTTGTAGTATCAATGTTACTAGATCCTTGCCATCAAACTCCTCTTATCAATTTTTGGAATGTGGCTAGTGTTCAACCCACTATTGGAGTCCCCAAAATCAAAATTTGTATTCTTTTTATCCTCATCATGATTTTCATGGAGTACCTTGTCACCATTTGGAAGCATTTCATGTAGCAACTTTGTCAAACCTTCCTTCAAATCTTCCAGGTCCCTTTTCCTTCCTCATTTTAAACCATCCTTCAAACCTTGCATCTTAAAATTTATGTCATCCTTCAAATATTCCATGTTTTGTTTTAATCCATTTTTTGAGCCATCCATCTTAGCTTCCTTTTAATTCTTAGTTACTCTTTGTGAGAGTGAAATTTGGTGCACTTGGTCTTGTAATTTTGATATACCATGTTGCATTTCTCCCTCTTCTTCATCCATCATCATAGAGCTTTCCGATTGCTTACTAGGTGTGCACATTTTTTTTCTTCAAGTAATTTTGGAAAAAACCAATGTTATCTATGCTTCACTATGCCCTTTAAATTACTTCAAACTATTTTTTCAAACAAAAGCTATGCAAAATTGAAAAAAATACACACATGTTTCTTTCTTTTTAGGAGCTCAATATCGAAATTGTTGTATCTTTGTCATTTCAGCTATTCAAGGCTTGAAATTATGTCCTATGGTATCCATCTGAGTTTTCTTTCCAACACCACAAGTCAAACCAAAATTGGATTCTTCAAGATAAATTTATGTCAATTGTCCCATAATGACTTGATTATGGACTGGTGTAGTAGAGTGAGGTCGTACAGAATACCATGTGTCACTGTTTCAAATTTAAGACATGAAATTGATATAAAAGAAACTACAAACTGTGCAATTTATTTCATTTTTTATGAAATTCAAATCCGATTCTTGAAGAGAAAGTTATGACGATGTTCCCTAGGTCACTTTTTTAAGACTAAATTCTGGAGCATACAGAAACCCTAACTTCTTCAGTCCATATATCATAAAATATAGGTAAACAAGATCTAAAATTCCTACATGAAGTTAAAATATATATATTCCATGAGGAAAGTATAATGCAACTGCTCTACTATGGATCCTGCCCAATTCCTTGCAACTTTGGGGTTACGGCTCAACATCACCCCATCTCATTGGAAAAATATACCCCTAGCTTGTAGAGTTTTTTCACTCTAACTCCAATCTGATCCAGTTGCGTAATATCTACAATGTTTCAGAAAGGATTTTTGCTTACTGAAAATAACATTATAGCCTCTGTTCTCCAATATTGCTACATAGATCAAGTTCTTTTTCAACCTAGGTACAAACATAACATCTTTGAGGTGAATATGGGAGTCTGAATCCCTCTTAAAGGTTACAATACCAATTACTATAACATTGTACCTCCCATAATCTCTAAGTTCTATATGCATCTGGATGTCCTTCTCCTCTAAGCTACTAAAATATTCCTTGTTTCCTGTCATATGGTAAGAGGCTCCAGAATCTAGGTACCAATCACTCCCTCTTACCACGTTTTCTAGTCAAGAAAGGAGGGTGAAATCTAGGTCAAACTGAGATGCCAAGGCATCTCCCCCTACTCCTACTGCAGGCTCCTTGCTAGATTTCTTGTGTGGACACTTGGTTGCATAATATCCATATTCATGGAAGTGAAAACATTTTATATTGTTGAGGTCCTTATTCTTGCAATTGTTTGGGTTGGACTCAACCTCGCCTTAGGCCCTCTTGCCCTTGGCTTTCATGCCTTTTCCAACTAGAAAAAAGTCCTCTTCCTCTTCTTTCAATGTTTCTCCATCTCCGGTATTTCTCCTGATCTCTTCCTATACCAAATTGAACCACAACCTCTCTCAATTCAAAATTTTTCCCTTCCATTCACAAATTCCTTGTAGTTGTGCCAGGATTTTGGAAGGCCAAGAAGAGCTAGGCTCTCTAGATAATATTCTTCTACATTCACCCCAACCCCTCCAAGCTCATCTCAAAATTGAGTGAATCTTGAGAGATATTGTGGGATCGTATAATTTTGTTGCATCCTAATGTTTCAAAGTTTCTCTTTCAGAGCCAATTTTCCATTGTCACTACTATTTTCACATATCTCAGTTAGTGTATTCCACATTGTTGTGGGTGGGAACACCCTAAGGTCTTGGTATGAAAACCCCAACAGAGCAGAGGGCATACAATAGAAAGAAATGTGCAGGCAAACAATCTAAATGCTTGAACTACTGAAGTGGGAAGAGGTGGTATTACCCGGAGGTCCTACGTCCGAGGTCGAGTCCACAGGGTCAAAACCATCTACTCCTTCCGATGCCTTTAGAATATGTAACTTATCCAGGAAAAGCATATACAATAACAGTAATAGAAAGCATGTTCATGATATATGTGTTAGATCATATAAGAAAATGAGAAATTGAGCATTAATATAAGATTTATAAGCAAATCATAACATTGATTAATGCATAAACATGATAAATATCAGGAACATAACAAAATTTCTTTATTGATGTAAGCTAAATGAAAGGTGGAAAACTACAACCTGAGTCGTCCTCCAGGTCCAAGAGGAATGTCCTCCGGATCCATCCTGCCCCGACCTCAACAATCTTTCTCCATCAATACACACAAGGATGTCATAAGAGGGATGAAGGACATCTCAAAAGAGGAAACAAAGGTTTCCAATAACTGGGGAGTGCAGGAGGCACAGGGATTTCTTCAGACTCGATCAGGGATCAATCAACTATAATATGAATATCTCATCTCTTCTCCCCTTAGGCCTTCCCATGGAGGTTTATTTGTACTTCTCCAAATTAGGTTTTTTTTAGTTGGGAAATAGTTGGGCCATGGGCTATAGTAGGTGAGTAATAGGTAAAACCTATAAAATTCACCCGAATTTAAGGAGATTATTTATTTTTTTAGTGTTTTAATGCATGTATGTGGGTTTGGTATATATTGACCCACATGTACACACTTTTAACATAGGAAAAAAGTAGCGTATGGGAAATAAAACATTGTTTTTTAGAATTTTTAACTAAGTCTGGAAGTAAGGGTTTCCCTAGGCCATAATTAGACCATCAAATCTACCAATAGTGGTAAATGGTGCTATAACACACATAACATAGCGTGTTTATTTTCCATGGAGATTTGAGACCACATGGTCTCTCACACTTTCCAGGATGGTCCTCCTAGATCTTGCAGTGTCCTTCTTCAACTAGGCTAATTGTTGTGCATCTGATGTTGTTAGTTTTTTAATTTTAGTATGATTCTATTCAAGCACTCCATTATCATCAAGCATTGCTTCCATTCAATCGTTATAGGCTATGAAATTTTAGCTACACTCCAGAGCATACTCAAATCTCAGTCCATTGAAATAAATTGTCCCGAATCTAAAGAAAAACTACTACACTGAAGCTGCAAATTCGAAATTCCTGAGGGAAAAATTAAAAATATTGGTTCTAATGTGATTTTAGGGCTCTGATACCATGTATAAATTTGATATAAATTGCAACTGCTCTATATTTCAAACTAAAAGAAAGAGACAAATTTCACTCTACTAATATACAGAATGGAAATTAGAATTTAGAAAAACATGCATAGACATGCAATAAGAAAAACCAAAGGTAAACAATGATTTCTAGGGGAAACCAACTAGGAAAAGCCCCTCAAACCTCTTGAATTAATCAGTGCAATAGAGAAAGTATTACAATTTCTTGCTCCAGCTTTGAGCACAACTTGCAAAAGAAATACTAGTATTTCTACTTAAATGAGGACCTCTCGCCAACACTTAGACAATTTCTACCTCCTCTAGCCTCCTATTTCCTTGCGCAATTCTAAGAAAATTAGAGCTCCTAAACAATAGGAAAGGTCCCTATTTCCTTGCACAATTCCCAAGGATTGATCAATTGCCTAGATGCATAATTTTGTACACTCAACTAGTATACAAATAATTTTACATTAGCCTTAACTCCTCAGGAAATTGAATTCCATGAATGCATGAGCTATTTTTGGGTTGACTAATGAGTTAACTAAAAGATATTTGAGTTAGACTATTATCTCACTACACAACTTACCTTTAAATAACTCTATTAATTGCTAGAGGTTAGTTAATAGAGTACAAATGCAAATAGCTAAACTAGATTGCTAAAATTTAGTAATAAACACAAGCATGACTGAACTCCAGCCCACTAACTCGAATTCACTGAGCTAACAAAGTGACAAGAGCCATGTCACACTAGTTAACTGCCTCCAAGTTGTCTCGTTGATGTGGAAATTTGATTTACTCAATTTGACTAAGGCTAAAGTCAATTGAGCCTTTCTTGCTACACTTTCTAACAAATTCCAAGTTTTCAAAATTAGTTATAAATTTATTTCAAAACTTTTCCTTTTTATAGATTTTATTTCACATTAATCTTTATTAATATTTTTAGATCAACATTTTACTTATATTTTATGTTTTTGACATTTTTGGTTAAAATAAATTAATATCAATATGGCAAAGCTCTTTTAATTATATAATTTATACAGATTTATTTTCTTTTGATTGTATCAACAAGTACTTTATGATGATGATGATGATGGTTAATGTCCAGTGAGACCAAAATTTGGTCTATTGGACCTAAAGAAAAAAATTATTTAGTTTGATTTAAGATATTGGATTTCAGAGATCTGTGGTTTGTGCTTTTTGAATTTATGGTCGGAGAATCCACAGTAAGAGAATTTTTACACCAACGTTTCGAATCCCAAATGGGATCCATCATCAGGGTAAAGAGAAATTTTCTTTCTCCATGAAAACAAGTATAAATCTCACGAAAGATCTACAGATGAAAGAGGATGAGGAAGGAAAAACGCTCTGCGACTTGAGAAAACCCTAAAGTTGGCACCTGTTTTGGTTTTAGTGTTTCATGGCGGGTCATGCAGGAGGGAGCATCATAGTCAAGGCATCACGGAGGGAGGCAGGAGGGAAACATTTCAAAATACCGATGGGAAAGACTGCAGAAACAACATGAAAGGAAACAATGGGATGCAATGAGATCCTGAATCAAGAAGAAGAGTAACAAGACTCAAGTCTAGAAAGGGAGAAGGGAAGCAACAGCAAGAAGATGCCTCAAATGAAAACTACAGGAGCATGCATGCCCAAAACGAGCATCATCCCCAGGGTCATATTAAGTGATCCTGCGCTTCAAGCGCATAGGGACCATATGAGAGAACATGCGATCATCTGCAAGTTTATGGGAATATGGCCAATGGAGAGAGATTTACACAGCTGTATCAGGAGCCACTGGAAGCCCAAAGGAGAGATACATGTGCATCTGGGTTCAAAGGGCTTCTTCACGGTAGTGTTTGCAAGCTTAGAGGACAAGGATAGAGTGTTTGAAGGGGGACGTACTTCTATACTGTAGCAGGATTTTACATGAAACCATGGACGATGAAATTTGTCCCGGAACGAGAAACATTCACATATGTACCAGTTTGGATCATATTGTACTCACTACTTCTGGACTACTAGTAACCAGAGTCACTGAAAACCATAGGCAACAAGCTGGGGCATTTTGTAAAAATATCAAAAGCAACTCTCGAAGGTAAATATACCTCCTTCTCTAGAATATGTATGGAAATGAATCTATTTGGAGCCCTCCCAGATGCAATAATCTTAGAGGTATATGATGAGGAATGGATGCAAATGGTAGACTATGAGCACATACCTTTCAGGCCAAAAATGTCATGAACATGGCCATATATTCAGAGACTGCCCCACAAACTATATGGAAAATAGTGGAAAGGCCACTATGGACAAAGATCATGAGGGTTTTACCAAGGTTGGAGGCAAAGGGAAATGGGGAAAAATATCTCATAAGAAGACAAGCAAAGACAGACAAACAAGAAACAACAGCTTCAAAATCCTTGAGGAAGTGGAGAAGGAGATGGAAACAGACCCAGCAAAGGAGAACATCCCTAAGGAACAGGATATGGAAGCTGAAATGGAGGATATCCCAGCAAAAGATTAGTAAATAGAGGAGCTACAAAGCTGCATGGAGATCAACAAAGACTAGGATATGACCCCAAGTTAGGCAGGTGCGGAGGGTCATGAACTGCAGGAGATACTAGACAGAGAAAATCTAGATCTAGAGCAATTTCTGGAATAGGGGAAGAACAAAGGTGTGGACTTACTACCTAAAGAAGATTAAGATCGAGTCCAACAACTATATATATGGAGGGCACAATCAAAGGGAACTAGAGTCAAAAGAAACCACAAAAGCCAAGAACAAAGTGGGGTCAAAGTGATGGAGAACCAACAGACATCATCTCCAAAAGACCTGGGAAGGAAAAGAGGAAGGAAAAGACATAATGAGCTGTTAATGCAATGTGGGAAACTGATGATTGACTCAAGTAATATGAAAGATCTTACCAAATACTCTTTTAATAACCTTTCTTAATGAAGCTCACAACCTGGAATATTAGAGGGTTAGGGAGTAGAAGAAAACAGAGAAATCTTAGCAATAGATTAAAAGAGGAAAAACCAGACATGATATTTATTCAAGAAACAAAATGCTCAATGGAAAAATAAGAGATATCCATAATAAATGGTTAATTAAGTATGATTATTTAGAGGTGAAAGCCATTAACTCTGCAGGAGGGATTCTCACGCTATGGGATCCACGAAAACTAGGAATACTGGATGTTGAAGCATCCGGGAACTATTTTTCTCTGGTGTGCCATCCTATAGGGGACAAGGAGACCTACATGAAAACTAATGTGTATGGCCCTCAACAACATGCAAAGAAACTTAAACTTCTTAACTCCTTGGAAGGTCTCAGAGCATGTTATCCCAACATACCCTAGATACTAGCAGGTGATTTCAACATGATAAGATCTCTCTCGGAAAAAAAAGGAGGTACCAGACATCTAGGTAGAGACTTTGAATCCTTCCAAGATTTCCTCATGAACATGGGACTAGTGGACACCAAAACTACAAATGGGACTTTCACTTGGAATAACAAAAGAGGTGGAGTTTCCCAAGTTGCATCAAAACTAGATAGGTTCATCGTCTCTGAGGAAATTATCCTCACAGGAGCAACCATCTCAGTGTCCATTCTATCCTTTGGTGGCTCGGATCATTGGCCTGTACAACTAGAAGCTTCCTTTATGGGCACATCGAGGAACAAGCCTTTTAGATTTGAAAATGCCTGGATCTCTAACCCCAACTTCACTAGAAACATTGCCAAATGGTGGAAGGAGGATTTGAAAATCCAGGGTATTAAGATGTACATGCTCCAGCAAAGACTAAAATACATCAAATTCAAACTCAAGGAGTGGAACAAAAAAGAATTTGGTAATATCATCAAGACTAGAATGAGTACTGAACAGAAACTCCAGGAAATCAATATGATCAATATCACAGAGGGCTTCAATGAGGAAAGACAAAAACTGACTGATTCTCTGTAGGAAGAATGGGAGAAACGCTGTCTACAAGAGGAAACTTTTTGGAGACAGAAATCTAAGATCCAGTGGATCAAAGAGGGAGAAAGGAACACTAAGTTCTTTCACAAATATACTATTGATCACCGGGCACATAACAAAATCAACAAGCTGAAGGACTCCCAAGGTTCTGAACTTGTAACTCACAAGGACATGGAGTCGACCTTAGTACAACACTTCTCAAACATTGCAAAGGATCCAATGGAAGATAGATCCAGGTTCATCACGAAGATCACTCAGTACATTCCTACGTTGGTCACCAATGAGGACAACCACAATCTCAACAGGCCAGTCTTGGAAGAAGAGGTTAGTGAGGTGATCAAGGAAATGAAAAATGGAAAAGCACCAGGACCAGATGGCTTCAATGTCGATTTCTTCAAAGCTTGCTGGGATACAGTCAAATAGGACATACTTGAGGTAGTTGAAGACTCAAGGCAACACAAAAAGGTTCTAAAAGCACTAAACACAACCTTTATAGCTCTAATCCCCAAAAAGGAAAATGTTGTCAGACCAGATGGATTTAGACCCATAGCCTTATGCAATGTGGTTTACAAAATCATCTCCAAAGTAATAGCCAATAGACTTAAGCCATTGCTCCCTTTGCTCATATCTGAGGAGCAAACAAGCTATGTGGAGGGAAGGCATATTCTTAACAACATTATCCAAGCCCACGTGGTGGTACACTCTCTCAAGCACAGCAAGCAAGCATGATCATCCAATTAGACCTTGTGAAGGCCTATGACAAGCTCAGTTGGTCTTACATCAGAGCCATTCTTAAAGCCTATGGATTTAACCAAGACTGGATAAGATGGGTTATGGCTTTAGTCACCTCAACCAATTTCTCCATTATGCTTAATGGAGCTCCCTCCAATACTTTTACACCTTCTAGGGGACTCAGACAAGGTGATTCGATTTCTCCCTTCCTCTTTGTTCTCATGATGGAAGGGCTTGGTAGAGAAATCAAAATGACAAATGCTGAACGTAGAATTCAGGGACTCAAGCTCACCCCGGATGGAGAGGCCAACACTCATCAACACTTTTTGGATGACATAATGCTGAAAGGTGTACCACGGTTAGGGAGGAAAAATCAATCAAAGATATCTTAAACGAATTCACCATGGTAGTAAGCACAGAGGTAAGACAAAGCAAGTCCAAGGTTTTTTTCTTTAACACTAATATTCCAATACAGAGAAATATCACCAGAATTCTAGGTTTTCAAAGGGAACAATTACCTTCCAAATATCTAGGCATTCCTCTTACTAACAAACCCCTATGTAAGCATATATGGGAACCAATTGTAAACAAGCTTCAAGACAAAATCAACAATTGGACATACAGAGCTTTAAACTTGGCTGGGCGTCTCGTACTCACCAAGGCGGTTTTGCAGGCCATTCCCATTTTTATGTTTGTAGCTATACCAGCTCCTCAGGGAATAAAGTAGCAAATAAGAAACATTCAAAGGAATTTTCTGTGGGGTAGAGGGGAAAAGAAAAATAAGTGGACTCTAGTCGCCTAGGACAAGCTCTGCAAACCCAGAAACCATGGTGGCTTGGGTATAGATGATTCGGAGACTCTGAGTCAGGCTTCGGGAGCCAAGTTTCGATGGTGATGGATCAAGGAGCTGAGAGCACCATGGGCCAAGCTTTGGACGCAGAAGTATGCCCAGCACTAGCAGGAACAGGATCACATTAGAATGATAGGACAAATCAGGGGCTCATACATCTGGAACCTTGCTTGGGAGAACAAAAGCATTGTCCAGAAGCACTATTTTGGGGAAATTAGAGCTGGGGACCAGGCTCGCTTCTAGGAGGACAACTGGCAATAGGAACCCATCCTAAATAGGGATGAATTGGTAGACCTAAAAATGGATACAGACAACAAAGGTCCCTTATTAGTAAAGATATCTAGGATCAAGGGAGCAACAAGGATAAATGGAGGAAATGGAAGAATATAAGTTGCAACGAAGAAAGCCCTTTGAAGGGCATGGCAGAGGCTCTTGCTAAGGACATAGAGCACAAAAGGATTCTGGTCTCCTCTTCTCCTGACCAACTAAGATGGGGCAAGAACAATGAAGGTAACTACAATCTCAAAGAGGCTAAATAGGCAATCAATGGATTTAACTTGGTAAAAGCTAAGAAAGTCTGGCACGAGCTATGGCGGACCTCTCAATGGGTGAAAATAAAATTATTTATCTGGCTTGTTCAATAAAAGAAAATCCTCACTTGGGAAAACCTCATGAAGAAAGGTTTTATTGGCCCCTCTAAATGCCAGCTCTGTGGCTTGCAGGAGGAAACGATTGAGCACCTGCTTAATTTGTGCTCCTCTTTCAAAATTTGGGATTGGGTGGCGTCAAGCTTCAGACAGACAGATAGGGACTGGCTCAACATATCCAATACATTATCAAAATGGAGGAAAAAATTCTCAGAAAATGAAATCATCAACAAATCCTGGAGGCTAATTCCAGGCTTTGTCATCTGGAACATTTGGAAAGAGAGAAACAGAAGAATTTTCAAAAACAAAGCTAGAGAACCCCAACTCATTATCAGTTAGATTTTGAAACAACTCAAGGAAACAGTCAGAAGCATTCTGAGAACAAAACCGATGAATCCTCCTCTGCCTCAGGAGATACAAATTCTTATTAATCTAGATCTTCAAGCCATCAACCCTCAGGGTGTGATGAAGGATCTGAGAACCTTAAACAATGGGGAGAGGGGTTGGAAGCCCCCTCCTCAGGGCTTTTTCAAAGTCAATGTTGATGGGTCCTCCCAGGGCAATCCCGGGGAAACTGGATTTGGTGGAGCCATTAGGGATCCTAAGGGACATATAAATTACATCTTCCATGGACACCTGGAAAAGGGCACCAACAACATGGCAGAACTTCTGGCATTAGATCAATGTATGGAGATCCTAGCGAAGGCAAACTTACAGAATGTCATAATCGAAGCTGACTCGGAATTGGTCGTCAAAGCTGCCAAGAGGATTCAAAATGGAACCTCACCAGACAAAGCGTCAAAGCACTGGAGGCTACTGCAGGTGTTCCACCATATCCAACTACACTTATGAATCCTTAAAATAATAAGATTTGTGCACGTTAGAAGGAAGGCAAACATGCTTGCAGATAGGCTGGCCAATGAAGGGATGGTCAACAAGGACAGGGATTCTTCGCATCCATGGGAGTCACTTCCTATCAGGCAGCTACTGGAGGACTGTTCCAATCTAGCTAAGACAAACTGGGATTCTTGGTTGAGCAGTGGTGATACTGGAAACAAAGATGGGCAGGGCAATGCCCATTTTGTCATCGGTCTTTGTTCTTAAACTCTCATCTCTTTTCCCTGGGCTTTAGAATGACAGAGGAAGGTTTCAAGGTGAGCGATAATGTAGATTGTATGGCTGAGACTCTCTTGGCTCAACATGTTTTTGTTGGCAAATCCCAAGGGCTAGCTCAAAAAAGAAGGAGGCGGACAGATTGGCAAGCTCGGATGGATGATCTCCTCCTAGCTGGTTTATGATATAATGGAAGAATCGCGTGATTCCATTCAAGAGATGATGCATGGTGTAGAGATGAGAGAGAAAACCACTCTCATCGCGTGGTTAACCTTCGTGCATCTTGGCCATGCGATAACTTTGTGGGTCGTTGGATAGGGGTGTTTCCTTCTACGGTCGAGATCAATCGTGCTATTCACTTAAAGATTCAGGGCTCAACGTTCTCAGGTGGGGCCCATCTTGATCAGACTATGAGCGGGTCCACCGGGAGCCATATGGCCCTTGGTGGGACCATCTGGGGACCCGGCACCCCACAAGACCATGCTTGCAGGTTGTATATGCCTAATGGGTTTCTGAGTGGCATCAAGGTGGGTTCCACAAAACCCAAAAACCACAAGTGGTTTATCGCGCAAGACATGGGCGGTATCAGGTTTTGGAACAAATTGCACATGATTCCATACAGAAGGCAACACATGGCAAGGAGAGGTGGCGGAAAATCACTCTCATCGCACGGTTAGTCCCCTTGCTTCTTGTCCGTGCGATATCAAGGATGGTCGTAGGATCGGGACTCTGATTTCAATGGCTCGGATTGATCGGTTGTATTGCTTATCAACATATAGGGCGAGACTTATACTAATCGACGCTATGTGGTTCTTGCCAGTTTCTAAGGACTGCATCCCAGTTTTGTTTAGGATCTACTTTTGTTGCAGGAGGGTCAGTTTATGGTCTTGACTTGTCTGGTGGCTGTTAGCCGTTTGTTTTTGCTGTGCTGGCCCTACTGTCTGGGGCTCTTTGTAAATTATGTAATTTATTTAGATCAATAGAAGGTTCATCTCTTACTTATCAAAAAAAGGTTTTATTCCTATCCTCAAAAAGCTTGGAGAGAAGCCTTCTGAGCTCACTATAATTTTGACATTGTAAAAGGCTAGGAAGGTCAGTATTGCAACAAAGATTTTGAAACTGAGATCTAATGTGGTTGTACGTGGGACACTCTAAGAGGAAGTGATTTTCATCCTCGATGTTTGTATTCTCATAGAGATGGCAGAACCTTTCCATCCATGATATTTTGGTGATAAGTTAGACGAGATATCATTAAGTAAAAAACAATAATAAAACATAATGCTCAATTAAAAAAATAATAAAAATAATAAATCTATTCGTTATATGGTAATTTTGTTTTTTCAATAAAATTACAATCTATTAAAAAAAAATTCATAAAATATATATTATTATAAATTTAAATTCAAAAAATATAAAACATGCCAAAAAAAAAATGCCAAACATATATAACAACACTAGACTTGGAATCGCGACTGGGAGTATGGCGGATGGCTGGCCATAGAGTATTGGTTTGGCGAAAATAGCCTTTGGTTTGAATGGCAAAGTTATTTCTCTTTTTGTACATATCAAAACCAGTGGTTTGGCTCTGGAGATGTAGGATTTGGTCAATGGTTTGGTCAAATGTATAGATAGAGAAATTTGGAAAACAGTCAAAATATACTGGGCCATGAGATAATGGAGCAAAAATCCCACCAATTAAGGAATTTGTATACTTATTGTGTGTTAGGTCTCTAACTATGGCTAACACTTAAGTATTTAACCCTTGGTGTGTCAAAGGGTTGATTCCGACTCGAATGCATCCTAAATGCAGATAGTTTGTTTTTAGTCTTTTAGCCTTTGCCTGTAACTCTTTGGGTTTTAACAGCGAAATGGTCTGGATATTATCAGGATTTTCTTGGATTTGACTCACATAGTATTTGATACTAATCCCAGTGGCATATTTTAAATGAAATATAGAAATATCATTGTATACTTCTGAGGGAGCTATAGCAGGTAGTTCCCATCGGGCAGAAGCCTGGGGTTCTTCTTATTCAAGTTCAACACTTTTTAGAACACGACTAGAACTTGAAGCAAACATATCTCTTAAAGGATTTTCTTCAGCCTTAGAATCTCTCTCTTCTAATTCATGGAAAGAAACAGATTTCCAGAATGAATCCATTCTTAATGAGTATAGGATTTAGAATACCAACCTTCTGAACTAGACGTTACTGGCTCTGATACCAATTTTAAGTAGGGGCTTTTGTCACAAGCTTGCTACTTGCTGCGTCTCTTCACTTAATTTTGATAGCCAACTCCCGGTGAACTAGTCGTAAACTCAGTGCAAACCTTCTCAGGACTTTCACACACTCACGACCTCAAAAACGGATTCCTTTCCTAACAACGGCCTTGGCGTCCCTTCGTCCCTTTGGCGAACCTCTGATGAATTTCCTGTGAATTTCGGATGGAAGCTCAAAATTAGCTACTACCATAGTAGACAATAAAATGCACAAGGTATTATTATGCGGAAACTGGTGTACTCATATTATTGCAGAATGGATTTTAGAATTACAGAGAAGGATTACAGAGAGATTCTTTATTAGAGATTGACTATCTTCGCATTTATCGGACTTTATGCCATTCACAAGGAACAAGAAAACCAAAGGCTACCTAGCGAAAGATAGGCTCTGCCTCAGAACATGACTGGACTCATATACAGACTCAAAAATTTTCTAAAATAATTCGGCCACTTTAGGTTCTCACCAATGCCAATCACACTGATGCACAGGCTCCCAAATCACCTAAGGACTTGAGTTCCTTACGTGATGCAGCAGATCAGACTAAACCTCTACAGTTGTAGAGCAGGAGAGGTTCTCAACACAATGACTCTCTAAAATATCCTAAGAATCGATGCCTCAACAATGAGCCTTACCCTCATTTTATAGGAATGAGAGGGGAGAAACATTATTATAGGCTATCAGTAGACTGACCGAAAGATGGATGGAATCATTGCTTTCGGGTAATGCCAGAGCGAAATCCACACAAAGATTCCAGTCTGGAAAGTAAATACTACGGAAAAGTTTCTGACCAAACAAAGTGGATGCTTTTCCATTTATCAAAGCCCATGAGAAAATACGTAACACATAGTGCATGAATTCTCTACATAGTGGAGGATTTAGTATAGCAAAGCCCACGAGAAAGATGATCACCACTAAGTCTTGGTGACTAGACATCATGATTACACAATGGATGCTTTTTATGGAAAGCCCATGTGAACCGTCAAAAAACTGTCAGTCCAGGGAATCTATCTCTTCTATACAACATTTCATCCCAGGCTTTTGTGCATATCCTGCGGACAATCATAGGTTTCCCCAAAACAATTTAATATTTTACTTTAGTTAAAACTAGCCACTCTAAATGTTCTCTCATGTATTCTTTGAGTGAATAGTTTAGATTATGAGATGGTGACCATTCACCTTCTGTCATTTCTTTGATATTTTTGTACATAGGGTGAAAGCATTCTTCAAGACCGTGTTCAGTACATAAGTCACAATGATTTTTGCGATATTGCTCGTGCCATACTAGGTCCATAGTAGTGCTGCTAACACCATAATCACTCCTCCAACCTCTGAACCATTTGCATTGTTGATATCCCTGGTAGTGGTCAACTGTGCTGAATTTCAACTTTTTATAATGTGTTCCTACTTTGTCATCAACATTGAGGAAATCCCACCAAAGTTGTTTATATCCTGTAAAATAATACACATTATCGGGAAAAATAATTTTTGGGTCATTTCTTAGCCAATGAGCTGCAGACTCGATATAGGCTAGCCAATGTCCTTGTTCATTCTAGAGATCTCTGGTTCTGTAGATGCAAATGTATCTTTCATGTATCCTAGTGCTGGGTCCTCCATGGTACCATATGGCAGCAATATCATGAAAATTCTGTTCCAAGGATTGTTGTGCAATTCTCGCATCTCCCCTTGCTTTTTCATAGATCATATCATGAATCCACTTGCTTCCTTTAGGGTACACTTTTCTTTCTGGTACCAAGTGTTGGATGTCAGTGTGAGGTTGCAGGTTGGCATCCAATACTTTCGTATTTCTGAGCTGCCAAGTAGGTATCCAATTTCGTTTGTACTCCTCCCAATCTTGATTATCAGGGGTCGTTCATAAGACTTCTTGTCTCTGATTCTAGTCCCACTCAGTGACTATCATCATGACATGATTTCTTTCTTCAATATATTCCCTGCTGAGAAAATCGGGGAGACTATTTTCTTTACCTTTAATATGCTCAACTTGAACATCAAAGTTGGCAAAAAGTGCTTGCCACCTGGCAAACTTTGCTTCTTTGACTTTCTTGATGTCTTTTTTCAAAATTTTTTGCAAAGCTGATGCATCAGTTCTTAGTAAAAATGGTTTATTAACAAGATATACCTCAAACTTGTTGATGCAATTCCAAGCTGCTTTGACCTCTTTTTCTATAGTGGAGTAGTTCTGTTCTGCTGGGTTCCATACTCTAGATGAAAACTAAACAATTTGTTCAGTGTCTCCAAATTTCTTCTTCAAAACACCTCCCCATCCAATATTGCTTGCATCTAATTACACAATCTTAAATTCAAGATCATCAGCAACATATAATATAGGCAAAGTTTTTACCTTGGCTTTAATGTTTTGCACTGCTTTTGTATGGGCATTTGTCCATTTTGGGGGGTTCCTTTTTAGTCTTTTATTCAGTATCCTCCTGTCACTTGCACAGTCCTGATAGAAGTTACTGACATAATTAAGACAACCTAAGAATCTTTGCAGTTGATTCTTATCTGTTATGACATCAGGAAAATTATCTGCAAACTCTAATGCATGTTTTTGCAATGCAATTTGCCCATTAGATATTGTGTGTCCAAGAAATATGATAGTAGTTTGGAAAACTTCTATCTTCTTTTTACTAAGAACAAGACCATTATGCTTGACCAAATTCTTGAAGATACTTACATGCTTGAGATGGTCTTGTATGTTTTTGGAAAATATCAACACGTCATCAATATATACAATAAACCAGTCAAAATATGGCTTCAAAATTTTATCCATTACCTTTTGGAATTTGGATGGAGAATTCTTCAATCCAAAAGGCATTACATTCCATTCATAATGGCTGGCTGGTATACTAAAAGCAATCTTAAATTTATCCTTCTTTGAAATGGCGACTTGCCAAAATCATGCCTTCAAATAAAACTTGGAAAAGATTTTAGCTCCTGCTATCCTTCTCATTAAATCTCCTTTGCGTGGTATAGAATATGTATCATCAGCTAAAACAGAATTCAAAGGTTTGAAATTTATAACTAACCTTGGGACTCCTCTGATCTGTTCTACTCTTTTGTTTTCATAGAACCCATAACAGTTCCGGGGACTGTCGGATTCTCTGATTAATTTTCTGTCAAGGAGCTGCTGGATCTCCTTTTCATAGATATGTCTATATTCTTTACTCATGGGTATTACTAGACTCTTACAAGTCTTACCAGCGTATCCTTCCTTGTAAGGGAGCTCAACTGTATGCTTCTTTCTGTGCAAAAGGCATTGGGCTCTTCATAGCAGTATTCTTCTTCAATTTTCTTTTTCAGCTCTTTAATTTTGTTTTTCACTTGGGGAAGTTTGAGCTATTGTTCTATTTTGAGTGTGATTTTAAGATCTTTTAGATCTGACAATCTTTCTTCAGCTTTCTCCAGATTCTGTACAGTCTGGACCATTTTGGATATTCTCTGGTTAGACACATATGGCAATTCAATCTTTCTTCAGGTTCCTTTTGTTGTAGGAACTGATATAAAATATCTGGCTTTCCCATTCCTTAACCTCACTGAGCCATGAGGTTCTACTACTGCTAAGAAAACATTTACAAGAATGCAGTCAACGAGAATGTCAGGAACTGCAAATTTTAAATTGATACAGTGGTGTTCAAAGCATAAGGATGCCTTGGGTACTTCATAATTAAGCTTTTTGTTTCCTAATCCAACCACTTTTCTTTCTGCTGCAATCCAATACTTTGCAAGAATAGTCTTGATATTACGAATGTTAATATCTGTGCCTGAATCAATTAACGCAATTTATTCAAACATTTCACCTTTAATGCAAATATTTACTTTAACATGGTGTTGCTGATATGAGATGGTGATGAGTCCCATTTCTTTGAAGCCAAAATTTGGATCTTTAAATCCTTCAGCAACTTCAATTTGATTATCACTGCTGTACTGAGCAGTATTCCAAGGATGATCTTCTTCTTCTTTTTCTTTACTAGCCACTTGTTTTCCTTTCTTCAATTCTGCAATTTGAGACTTCATTGCAGAAATTTCTGTTTTTAAAATGTGAATCTCTTGACTCACGTCTCCCAAAGTGAGGGACTTCACTCTGCCAGGTTTTTGTTGATGCCTTTTATATGATTTAGTATTCTTTTCAAAAGAGGCATCAATAAATAAGGATTTCTTACCTGAATTTTTTATACCCCTTTATATTTATATCATGTTATTTTCATTAACAATGGTAGGTAGATTATGGACCCAGAAAAAATAACCTAATTACTAGGTAGTGAAAACTTGAAAGTTTCAACAAAAAAGAGGTAGATATAAGTTGGTTGATTTACACTTGCATACTGTGGAAAATTTGAATGGAAAATGCATTGATTTGAACTGTCAACTGCATCTATCTTCTATTGAACTCTAAAAAATATACACTACAACAATTCAAAATAAAACCTCGATAACCAACATAATGACACACTTTTCATCTCCCTTATAGAATAGTAAGAGGAGAGAAAGTAGAATGAATATGGACATATGCAAAATCCTATCTAGTTGGACTTTGTGAAATCATTGCCCTAACTTGAAGAACTGGAGCATGTGTGTCTCCATCAAAAGATGAACTGGAGGATTCAAACATGCATCCCTTCCTTGAGATATGTGTCCTCCACCTACAATGGAAATTTCTCATGCATACGTATTATAATTTACTAAGGATATGCACCCTCATAGTATGAATAGACCGTGCGTGCTAAAAATTAAAAATTAAAATATTTAATAATAGAAGAAATCTATCACAAACTGAAATTGCTAAATTTGAAACAACATCTAAACTTGAATTAATTGAAGGTGTGACATGCATTTCCTTAGCATGCATGCACCCTCTTCCAAACAACAGTCTATTTCAATATCTCCTATGGCATGCATGTGCCCTATACCAAGAAATAATAGGTATCAATATCTACTTAACTTTCATTCAACCTGTTCATCACTAATATAAGGAAAAGGTGAAGGTTCCATATATGTTGTCTTCTCTACTACCCCATCTTTGAGAGGATCACTATATTAGCAAAAGGTAAAAACATTTAACACACATTAATCATATATCATAGAAGTATTAGTAATGTGATGCATGTTGTTTTGGAGCAAGGTTGCTTGGGAGCAGGAGCGGAAGTGGGAAGTGAGAGTAGAAGTGGGAAGTGGGAGTTGAAGTAGGAGTGAGGAGTGACTAAGCTGGTTCATGAATGCTTTAGTCAGGCGGTTCTTCATCTCTCCTTCTTCCATGTTGTGGATTTGAGCTAAAATATTTAGCTCGTCCTCTTCAATAGCATCCATGACGACTTTTTCTTTCTGTGGCTTAGGAGTTTCTTCTTCACTGGATTCACTAAAGAATTCTGAATTAGAATCATAGTGAACTTGGCAGGCACATTCTTCATAATCAGAGCAAAGGCATTATGAAGAATCAGACTCTGAGCATTGCTGCATTTCGGCTTGTATTTCTTCCTGAGATGAATAACTAAAAGAATCGTATGAAGATTCTTCAAATTGGTGTTGTTGAGCTAGTTCTCTAATCACAATATTGTGGTAGCATTCTGTTTTATGTGTGTGAGAACCACATTTCATGCACTGTATTGGTCCTCGGCCTTCTTGTTTGACTTGTTTGCCTTTATGAATAAAGGCTTCTGATTTCTTGCCTCTATTTTTCTTCGACTCTTCACCTTCTAGACATCTGGAAGAAGTATGTCCAGTCTTTCGAATAGCCAACAAGTAATTTTATTCCATTTTTCTTGTTTGGTAGAATGCAGATGAATATTTGAAGGATTATAGTAATGTGTATTTGGAACATATCCATAATATCCCATTTTACAGAAGCCCCTACTTAAAATTTGGTATCAGAGCCAGTAACGTTTGGTTCAGAAGGTTGGTATTCTAAATCCTATACTCACTAAGAATGGGTTCATTCCAGAAATATGTTGCTTTCCATGAATTAGAAGAGAGAGATTCTAAGGCTGAAGAAAATCCTTTAAGAGATATGTTTGCTTCGAGTTCTAGTCGTGTTCTAAATAGTGCTGAACTTGAATATGAAGAACCCCAGCCTTTTGCCTGATGGGAACTACCTGCTATAGCTCCCTCATAAGTATACAACGATATTTCTATATTTCATTTAAAAGCTGCCACTAGGATTAGTATCAAAGAGTCTGTGAGTCAAATCCCTGAAAACTTTGATAATATCTAGACCATTTCGCTGTTAAACCCCAAAGAGTTACAGGCAGAGGCCAAAAGACTAAAAACAAACTATCTACATTTAGGATGCATTCAAGTCAGAATCAACCCTTTGACACAGCAAGGGTTAAATACTTATGTGTTAGCCACAGTTAGAGATCTAACACACAATAATTGTACAGATTCCTTAATTGGAAAGATTGTTGCTCCACTGTCTCATGGCCCAGTATATTTTGACTGTTTTCGAAATTTCTCTATCGATACATTTGATGAAACCATTGACCATATCCTACAAATCCAGATCCAAACCACTGGTTTTGATATACACAAAAAGATAAATAACATTGCCATTCAGACCAAGGCTATTTTCGCCATACCAATACTCTATGGCCAGCCATCCGCCATACTTCCAGTTGTGATTCCAATTCTAGTGTTGTTGTTTTGACTAATCCAAAAAATAAAAAAATAGAGCACCAAACAATCAGGTGGGAAGACTTGACTTTCCCTGAACACAGGGTAGTGAATAATCCTAAGCCTATTATGCCAAAGAAAATCACCTCAGTTGATATTACGGAAAATTTATCTTCTGCAGTCAAATCATTTCCCAGAAGATCCACTATTGACCGCCGAAGTATTGATATTGCCTGTAAAAAGTCCAAATATTACAGAGATCCCTCCACTGTAGATATTGCTTGTTCCAGTTCATGCTCCTCTTGTAAACATATTTCCTTATTTGAGTTTGCACAGATTGTAAATTTTGCCTCTTTAGAAGTTAAATGTCTAGAATGTCAAAATAGTGTCAATCTACTTGCACATGCCGAAACAGCAATCCATGCCAACCATAATCCCAGATCTGGCATAGCCCCTCCATCAACCTCTGTAAATCCATGTCCAAATCCTAAATGCTCAAACATCCCGTTTCCCCATGAACAAGAGTCTGACCATGTGCTCATGATGCATGAGATCACTACTTTGGAAGATGAAGATCCAATATTCATTGAGATGATGAGTCTTATGAGACCAGCTAAGCCTAGATATGGTCTAGGATACCTAGAGCAAGCAAAGGGCCTTATACCACCATGTAGATTTGGTCCAATACCTGATGATTGTAAAAAGCCTGCTATTATGGAAATGCATAAGTCCTTTTCTCTGATGGATAGATGTTTTAAGTCTGAAATTAGTGCCAAATGGATGAAATCAATGCTTAATTGGGATTTATTCACTAATCCCCAAGTAGAAGAATTTCATCAGACTTATTCTCCCCAAGAGAAACAAAAATTAGCTGAAGATTGGAAAAGATATATGGAAGTAAATAATACATGGATATCCTTCAGGGGAAAAAAATACATGGATATCCTTTTACTCTTGGAAGGATAATATTGCTCCCATAAATGTTTTAACTGGTTCAACATCATCCTCTTCAGTTAATAAACATGCTTGGACTGCTTTGGATGGAAGCAAATTAGAAACTTCAACGACATTTCCTCCATTTAAAGGAATTGTTATTGGAGAAAATCAATACATAGCCAAAGCTATTCCTATGGTCCAGAAAGATGACAATGCCTTAGGCATTGATGGCAGAATACAAAAGGCTAGTGAACAAATAAATTGGACAAACACAGCAATCAAAGGCATAGAAATGAACAAGCCAAAGCAATAGAAGTCAGAGACCAGATTGATACTATTCAAGTGTCAATCAATGATGCAAATAAATGTCTGAATAATGTATAGTTTGACTCTTCTATTATTAGAACATTTACAAGAGAATCCTTGTCCAAGATAGAAGGAGTAGAAGACAAACTAGTTGGCCATTTGGATGCAACTAAAAGTCTTATTTTTGGTCTAGCAAATAAAGTTGAAAAATTAGATCCGTCAAAACCAGAGAGATCGGTTCCTAACTCCTTTATGTTTAAAAGAAATATAAAGATGCAGGATCCTGTCAAGCCTTTCAACAGGTTTCTAGCACTCTTTCCAAAGGAAGTAGCCAGTTCTTGAGGAGCTGAAGCTACTAAGAAAATAACAATTGCATTCTTATTTAAGAATGAGGAAGAAGAAAAGAAAGAACAGAAAGATCCTGATACACAGATCTTTCCCATCTATGAACCTCTTGAGCATAGGTTCAGCAGATATCCAGCACCTGACATTGAAGGTAAAGGTAAGCTTCCTGAAGCTCACACATTTTTCCTAGAATCTCACAGAGAATGTAATATAGACAGCATGAGTGTTGGTCAAATCTGAAAACTTATTGCTATGATGTATACAAAATATAAACTCATGTGTCTCAGAGGAAAGAGTGAGATTGATGCATGCAGGACAATCATACAGTGTTTTACAAGAACACTTCTCAGGTGGTGGGAAACAGAGTCATCTCATAAGCTTATTGAACAAATGGAACAAGAAGTTCTGAAGGATGAAAAGGGAGATGTCATACACAATCCAGATGGCATCACTATCTGCAATATGATAGGAGCATTGACATCAATGATACTTGAACATTGGTGTGGTAGTGAAACAGAAATTGCAGATAAAAATGAAGTTATTCTTATGAATCTAAAGTGCTATAAAATGTTCTAGTATGAAGACTTCCATAGAGATTGGATGAAGTGAATCTACGAAGTCAAAGATTCCAAGAACTTGTTATGGAAACAAGTTTACCTTGCAGCACTGCCATCCAGATTTGTAGATTACATCAGACTACAAGAAGTCTTCCAATTACCTTTTGAGTCCTATACATGGGGGGAGATATATGCTCATATTACAAAGACCCTGGTAAGCCTCTGTCCCAGCTCAAAGGTTAATAAATCTCTGGAAAAACTTTCCAGATTACCAGATAAGAAGTCCATTTGCAGTAAGTATGGACTAACAACAGACGATCCTTTGGTGAAAAGGAGAAAGGCGAAGAAAAGAGCAAAAAGAGAATTCAAAGAAATATTCTACAAAAATCGTAGAAATTATCCAAAGGATAGAAAGAAATATCCCAAGAAAACCCAAGGCCAAGCTTCCAGAAGAAAAAAGGGATATTATAGATATGTTCCAAATACACATTACTATAATCCTTCAGATATTCATCTGCATTCTGCCAAACAAGAAAAATGGAATAAAATTACTTGTTGGCTATGTGGAAAGACTGGACATACTTCTTCCAGATGTCCATAAGGTGAAGAGTCGAAGAAAAATAGAGGCAAGAAATCAGAAGCCTTTATTCATAAAGCCAAACAAGTCAAACAAGAAGGCCAAGGACCAATACAGTGCATGAAATGTGGTTCTCATAAAACAGAACGCTACCCCAATGTTGTGATTAGAGAACTAGCTCAACAACACCAATTTGAAGAATCTTCATACGATTCTTTCAGTTCTTCATCTCAAGAAGAACTACAAGCCCAAATGTAGCAATGCTCAGAGTCTGATTCTTCAGAATGCCTTTGCTCTGATTCTGAAGAATGTGCCTGTCAAGTTCACTATGATTCTGATTCAGAATTCTTTAGTGAATCCAGTGAAGAAGAAAATCCTAAGCCACAAAAAGAAAAACTGCTCATGGCTGCTACTGAAGAAGACGATCTGAAGATTTTAGCTCAAATTCGCAGCATGGAAGAAGGAGAGATGAAGAACTGCCTAACTGAAGCATTCATGGACCAACTCAAGTCCAAAACTGCAAAAGATTCAGGTAAGAAATCCTTATTTATTGATGCCTCTTTTGAAAATAATACTAAGTCATATCAAAGAGATCATCAAAAAACTGGTAGAGTGAGGTCTCTCACTTTGGGAGAAGTGAGTCTAGAGATTCACATTTTAAAAAACAGAAATTTCTGCAATGAAGTCTCAAATTGTAGAATTAAAGAAAGGAAAACAAGTGGCTAGTAAAGAAAAAGAAGAAGAAGATCAACCTTGGAATACTGCTCAGTACAACAGTGATAATCAAATTGAAGTTGTTGAAGGATTTAAAGATCCAAATTTTGGCTTCAAAGAAATGAGACTCATGACCATCTCATATCATCAACACCATGTTAAAGTAAATATCTACATTAAAGGTGAAATGTTTTAATTAATTGCATTAATTGATTCAGGCGCAGATATTAACATTATTAATATCAAGACTATTCCTGCAAAGTATTGGATTGCAACAGAAAGAAAAGTGGTTGGATTAGGAAACAAAAAGCTTAACTATGAAGTACCCAAGGCATCCTTATGCTTTGAACACCACTGTATCAATTTAAAATTTGTAGTTGCTGACATTCCCATTGACTGTATTCTTGGCAATGTTTTCTTAGCAGCAGTAGAACCTCATGGCTCAGTGAGGTTAAGGAATGGTAAAGCCGGATATTTTATATCAGTTCCTACATCAAAAGGAACTCGAAGAAAGATTGAATTGCCATATGTGTCTAACCAGAGAATATCCACAATGGTCCAAACTGTACAGAATATGGAGAAAGCTGAAGAAAGATTGTCAGATCTAAAAGATCTGAAAATCACACTCAGAATAGAAGAACAGCTCAAACTTCCCCAAGTAAAAAACAAAATTGAGGAGTTGAAAAAGAAAACTAAAGAAGAATGTTGCGTTGAAGAGCCCAATGCCTTTTGGCACAGAAAGCAGCATACAGTTGAGCTCCCTTACAAGGAAGGATATGCTGGTAAGCCTTGTAATAGCGGAGAAATACCCATGAGTAAAGAATATAGAGATCTCTATGAAAAAGAGATCCAGCAGCTCCTTGACAAAAAATTAATCAGAGAATCTGACAGTCCCCGGAACTGTTATGGGTTCTATGTAAACGAAAGAGCAGAACAGATCAAAGGGATCCCAAGGCTAGTTATAAATTTCAAACCTTCGAATTCTGTTTTGGCTGATGATACATATCCTATACCACACAAAGGAGATTTAATCAGAAGGATAGCAGGAGCTAAAATCTTTACCAATTTTGATTTGAAGGAAAGATTTTGGCAAGTTGCCATTTCAGAGAAAGATAAATTTAAGACTGCTTTTAGTATACCAGCCGGCCATTACTAATGGAATGTAATGCCTTTTGGATTGATATTTTCCAAAAACATTCAAGACCATCTCAAGCATGTAAGTATCTTCAAGAATTTTGTCAAGCATAATGGTCTTGTTCTTAGTAAAACGAAGATAGAAGTTTTCCAAACTACTATAAGATTTCTTGGACACACAATCTCTAATGGGCAAATTTCATTGCAAAAACATGCATTAGAGTTCGCAGATAAGTTTCCTGATGTCATAACAGATAAGAATCAGCTGCAAAGATTCTTAGGCTATCTTAATTATGTCAGTAACTTCTATCAGGACTGTACAAGTGACAGGAGGATACTGAATAAAAGACTAAAAAGGAACCCCCCAGAATGGACAAATGCCCATACAAAAGCAGTGCAGAACATTAAAGCCAAGGTAAAAACTTTGCCTATATTATATGTTGCTGATGATCTTGCATTTAAGATTGTGGAATCAAATGCAAGAAATATTGGATGGGGAGGTGTTTTGAAGCAGAAAGTTGGAGACACTAAACAAATTGTTCAGTTTGCATCTACAGTATGGAACCCAGTAGAATAGAACTACTCCACTATAGAAAAAGAGGTCAAAGTAGCTTGTAATTGCATCAACAAGTTTTAGGTATATCTTGTTAATAAACCATTTTTACTAATAACTGATGCATTAACTTTGCAGAAAGTTTTGACAAAAGACATGAAGAAAGCCGTAGAAGCAAAGTTTGCCATGTGGCAAGAACTTTTTGCCAACTTTGATTTTCAAGTTGAGCATATTAAAGGTAAAGAAACCAGTCTCCCTAATTTTCTCAGCACGTAATATATTGAAGAAAGAGATCATGTCATGATGATAGTCACTGAGTGGGACTAGAATCAGAGACAAGAAGTCTTACGAACAATTCCTGACACAAGATTGGGAGGAGTACAAATGAAATTGGAGACCCACTTGGCAGCTCAGAAATATGAAAGTATTGGATGCCAACCTGCAACCTCACACTGACATCCAACACTTGGTACCAGAAAGAAAAGTGTACCCTAAAGGAAGCAAGTGGATTCATGATATGATATATGAAAAAACAAGGAGAGATGTCGGAATTGCACAACAAGCCTTGGAACAAAATTTTCATGATATTGCTGCCATATGGTACCATGGAGGACCCAACACCTGGATACACGAAAGATATATTTGCATCTACAGAACCAAAGATCTCTGGAATGAACAAGGACATTGTCTAGCCTGTATCCAGCCTGCAGCTCATTGGCCAAGAAATGACCCAAAAAATATTTTTCCTGATACTTTGTATGATTTTGCATGATATAAACAACTTTGGTGGGATTTCCTCAATGTTGATGACAAAGTAGGAACACATTATACAAAGTTGAAATTCAGCACAATTGGCCACTACTAGGGATGTCAGCAATGCAAATAGTTCAGATATTGGTGGAGTGATTATGGTGTTAGCAGAACTGCTATGGACCCAGTATGGCACGAGAAATATCGCAAAAATCATTATGACTTAACAAAGTCTTGAAGAATGCTTTCACCCTATGTACAAAACTGTCAAAGAAATGACAGAAGGTGAATGGTCACCATCTCATAATCTAAACTATTCACTCGAAGAATACATGAGAGAACATTTAGAGTGGCTAGTTTTAACTAAAGTAAAATATCAAATTGTTTTGGGGAAACCTATGATTGCCCATAGGATATACACAAAATCCTGGGATGAAATGTTGTATAGAAGAGATAGATTCCCTGGACTAACAATGTTTTGACGGTTCACATGGGCTTTCCATAAAAAGCATCGATTGTGTAATCATGATGTCTAGTCACCAGGACTTAGTGGTGATTAGCTTTCCCATGGGCTTTGCTGTACTAATGCCTCCACTGTGTAGATAATTCATGCACTATGTGTTACGTATTTTCTCGTTGGCTTTGATAAATGGAAAAGGATCCACTTTGTTTGGTCGGAAACGTTTCCGTAGTATTTACTTTCTGGATTGGAATCTTTGTGTAGATGTCGCTCTGGCATTACTTGAAAGAAATGATTCCATCCATCTTTCGGTTAGTCTACTGATAGCCTACAGTAATGTTTGTCCCCTCTCATTCCTATAAAACGAGGGTAAGGCTCATTGTTTAGGCATCGAGTCTTAGGATATTTTAGAGAGTCATTGTGTTGAGAACCTCTCCTACACTACAACTGTGGATGTTTAGTCTGATATGCTTGCATCACGAAAGGAACTCAAGTCCTTAGGTGATTTGGGAGCTTGCACATCAGTGTGCTCGGCACTGGTGAGAACCTAAAGTGGCCGAATCATTTTATAAAATTTATGAGTCTATATATCAGTTCAGTCATATTCTGAGGAAAAGCCTATCTTTCGCCAGGTAGCCTTTGGTATTGCTTGTTCCTTGTGAATGGCATAAAGGCAGGGGCTTTTGTCACAAGCTTGATACTTGCTATGTCTCTTCGCTTAATTTTGATAGCCAACTCCTGGTGAACCAGTGGTAAACTCAGCGCGAACCTACTCAGGACTTTCACGCGCTCACGGCCTCAACAACGGCTTCCTTGCCTAACAATGGCCTTGGCGTCCCTTCGTCGCTTTGGCGAACCTCTAATGAATTTCATGTGAACTTCAGATGAAAGCTCAAAATTAAATACTACCACAACAAATAATAAAATGTGCAAGGTATTATTATGCAGAAACTGGTGTCCTCATATTATTGCAGAATGAATTTTAGAATTACAGAGAAGGATTGCAGAGAAATTCTTTATCAGAGATTGACTATCTTCGCATTTATTGGACTTTATGTCGTTCACAAGGAACAAGCAATAGCGAAGGCTACCTAATGAAAGATAGGCTTTGCCTCAGAATATGACTGGACCCATATACAAACTCAACAATTTTCTAAAATGATTCGGCCACTTTAGGTTCTCACCAGTGCCGAGCACACTGATGCACAGGCTCCCAAATCACCTAAGGACTTGAGTTCCTTTCGTAATGCAAGAAGATCAGACTAAACGTCCGAAGTTGCAGAGCAGGAGAGGTTCTTGACACATGACTCTCTAAAATATCCTAAGACTCGATGCCTCAACAATGAGCCTTACCCTCATTTTATAGGAATGAGAGGGGACAAACATTACTGTAGGCTATCAGTAGACTGATTGAAAGATGGATGGAATCATTTCTTTCGGGTAACTCCAGAGTGACATCCGCGCAAAGATTCCAGTTCGGAAAGTAAAAAATACGGAAACGTTTCCGACCAAACAAAGTGGATGCTTTTCCATTTATTAAAGCCCACATGAAAAGACATAACACATAGTGCATGAATTATCTACATAGTGGAGGCTTTAGCATAGCAAATCCCACAGGAAAGCTGATCACCACTAAGTCCTGGTGACTAGACATCATGATTACACAATCGATGCTTTTTACGGAAAGCCCATGTGAACCGTCAAAAAATTGTCAGTCCAGGGAATCTATCTCTTCTATACAACATTTCATCCTAGGCTTTTGTGTATATCCTGCGGACAATCATAGGTTTCGCCAAAACAATTTTATATTTTACTTTAGTTAAAGCTAGCCACTCTAAATGTTCTCTCATCTATTCTTCGAGTGAATAGTTTAGATTATGAGATGGTGACCATTCACCTTCTATCATTTCTTTGATAGTTTTGTACATAGGGTGAAAGCATTCTTCAAGACCTTGCTCAATACATAAGTCATAATGATTTTTGCGATATTGCGCGTGCCATACTGGGTCCATAGCAGTGCTGCTAACACCATAATCACTCCACTAATCTCTGAACCATTTGCATTGCTAATATCTCTGGTGTGGCCAACTGTGCTAAATTTCAACTCTGTATAATGTGTTCCTACTTTGTCATCAACATTGAGGAAATCCCACCAAAGTTGTTTATATCCTACAAAATCATACACAGTATCAGGAAAAATAATTTTTGGGTCATTTCTTAGCCAATGAGCTACAGGTTGGATACAGGCTGGCCAATGTCCTTGTTCATTCCAGAGATCTCTGGTTTTGTAGGTGCAAATGTATCTTTCATGTATCCCAGTGCTGGGTACTCCATGGTACCATATGGCAACAATATCATGAAAATTCTGTTCCAAGGCTTGTTATGCAATTCTGACATCTCTCCTTGCTTTTTCATATATCATATCATGAATCCACTTGCTTCCTTTAGGGTACAATTTTCTTTCTGGTACCAAGTGTTGGATGTCAGTGTGAGGTTGCAGGTTGGCATCCAATACTTTCGTATTTCTGAGCTCCCAAGTGGGTCTCCAATTTTGTTTGTACTCCTCCCAATCTTGATTGTCAGGGATTGTTCGTAAGACTTCTTATCTCTAATTCTGGTCCCACTCAGTGATTATCATCATGACATGATTTATTTCTTCAATATTTTCCCTCCTGAGAAAATCAGGGAGACTGCTTTCTTTACCTTTAATATGCTCAACATGAAAATTAAAGTTGGCAAAAAGTGCTTGCCACTTGGCAAACTTTGCTTCTCCGGATTTCTTAATGTCTTTTGTCAAAACTTTCTGCAAAGTTAATGCATCAGTTCTTAGTAAAAATGGTTTATTAACAAGATATACCTCAAACTTGCTGATGCAATTCCAGGCTACTTTGACCTCTTTTTATATAGTGGATTAGTTCTGTTCTACTGGGTTCCATACTCCAGATTCAAACTGAACAATTTTTTGAGTGTCTCCAAATTTCTGCTTCAAAACACCTCCCCATCCAATATTGCTTGCATGTGATTCCACAATCTTAAATGCAAGATCATTAGCAACATATAATATAGGCAAAGTTTTTACCTTGGCTTTAATGTTCTGCACTGCTTTTGTATGGGCATTTGTCCATTCTGGGGGGTTCCTTTTTAGTCTTTTATTCAGTATCCTCCTGTCACTTGCACAGTCTTGATAGAAGTTACTGACATAATTAAGACAACCTAAGAATCTTTGCAGCTGATTCTTATCTGTTATGACATCAGGAAACTTATCTGCAAACTCTAATGCATGTTTTTGCAATGAAATTTTCCCATTAGAGATTGTGTGTCCAAGAAATCTAATAGTAGTTTGGAAAACTTCTATCTTCTTTTTACTAAGAACAAGACCATTATGCTTGACCAAATTCTTGAAGATACTTACATGCTTGAGATGGTCTTGAATGTTTTTGGAAAATATCAACACGTCATCAATATATACAATAAGCCAGTCAAAATATGGCTTGAAAATTTTATCCATTACCTTTTGGAATTTGGATGGAGCATTCTTCAATCCAAAAGGCATTACATTCCATTCGTAATGGCCGGCTGGTATACTGAAAGAAGTCTTAAATTTATCTCTCTCTGAAATGGCGACTTGCCAAAATCTTGCCTTCAAATCAAACTTGGAAAAGATTTTAGCTCCTGCTATCCTTCTGATTAAATCTCCTTTGTGTGGTACAGGATATGTATCATCAGCTAAAACAAAATTCAAAGGTTTGAAATTTATAACTAACCTTGGGATGCCTCTGATTTGTTCTGCTCTTTTGTTTACATAGAACCCATAACAGTTCCAGGGGCTGTCAGATTCTCTGATTAATTTTCTGTCAAGGAGCTGCTGGATCTATTTTTCACAGAGATATCTATATTCTTTATTCATGGGTATTGCTCAGCTCTTACAAGGCTTACTAGCATATCCTTCCTTGTAAGGGAGCTCAACTATTTGCTGATTTCTGTGCCGAAAGGCATTGGGCTCTTCAGAGTAGAATTCTTCTTCAATTTTCTTTTTCAACTCTTAAATTTTGTTTTTTACTTGGGAAAGTTTGAGCCGTTCTTCTATTCTGAGTGTGATTTTCAGATCTTTTATATCTGACAATCTTTCTTCATCTTTCTCCAAATTCTGTACAGTCTGGACCATTATGGATATTCTCTGGTTAGACACATATGGAAATTCAATCTTTCTTTGAGTTCCTTTTAATGTAGGAACTGACATAAAATATCTGGCTTTCCCATTCCTTATCCTCACTGAGCCATGAGGTTCTACTGCTGCTAAGAAAACATTGCCAAGAATACAGTCAACGAGAATGTCAGCAACTGCAAATTTTAAATTGATACAGTGGTGTTCAAAGCATAAGGATGCCTTGGGTACTTCATAATTAAGCTTTTTTTTTCCTAATCCAACCACTTTTCTTTCTGCTGCAATCCAATACTTTGTAGGAATACTTTTGATATTAAGAATGTTAATATCCGTGCCTGAATCAATGAATGCAATTAATTCAAACATTTCACCTTTAATGCAGATATTTAGTTTAACATGGTGTTGTTGATATGAGATGATCATGAGTCTCATTTCTTTGAAGCCAAAATTTGGATCTTTAAATCCTTCAGCAACTTCAATTTGATTATCACTGCTGTACTGAGCAGTATTCCAAGGTTGATCTTCTTCTTCTTTTTCTTTACTAGCCACTTGTTTTCCTTTCTTCAATTCTGCAATTTGAGACTTCATTGCAGAAATTTCTGTTTTTAAAATGTGAATCTCTTGACTCACTTCTCCCAAAGTGAGAGACCTCACTCTGCCAGGTTTTTGATGATGCCTTTGATATGACTTAGTATTCTTTCAAAAGAGGCATCAATAAATAAGGATTTCTTACCTGAATCTTTTGCAGTTCTGGATTTGAGCTGGTCCATGAATTCTTCAGTCATGCGGTTCTTCATCTCTCCTTCTTCCATGCTGCGGATTTGAGCTAGAATATTCAGCTCGTCTTCTTCAGTAGCGGCCATGAGGACTTTTTTTTTTTGTGGCTTAGGAGTTTCTTCTTCACTGGATTCACTAAAGAATTCTGAATCAGAATCATAGTGAACTTGGCAGGCACATTCTTTAGAATCAAAGCAAAGGCATTCTGAAGAATCAAACTCTGAGCATTGCTGCATTAGGGCTTGTAGTTCTTCTTGAGATGAAAAACTGAAAGAATCGTATGAAGATTCTTCAAATTGGTGTTGTTGAGCTAGTTCTCTAATCACAACATTGGGGCAACGTTCTGTTTTATGTGTGTGAGAACAACATTTCATGCACTGTATTGGTCCTTGGCCTTCTTGTTTGACTTGTTTGCCTTTATGAATAAAGGCTTATAATTTCTTGCCTCTATTTTTCTTCGACTCTTCACCTTCTGGGCATCTGGAAGAAGTATGTCTAGTCTTTCCACATGGCCAACAAGTAATTTTATTCCATTTTTCTTGTTTGGCAGAATGAAGATGAATATCTGAAGGATTATAGAAATGTGTATTTGGAACATATCTATAATATCCCTTTTTTCTTCTTGAAGCTTGGCCTAGGGTTTGCTTGGGATATTTCTTTCTATCCTTTGGATAATTTCTACGATTTTTGTAGAATATTTCTTTGAATTCTCCTTTTGCTCTTTCCTTCGCCTTTCTCCTTTTCACCAAAGGATCATCTACTGTTAGTCCATACTTACTGCAAATGGACTTCTTATCTGGTAATTTGGAATGTTTTTCCAGAGATTTATTAACCTTTGAGCTGGTACAGAGGCTTACCAGGGTCTTTGTAATATGAGCATATATCTCCCCCCATGTATAGGACTCAAAAGGTAATTTATAGGACTCCAAAGGTAATTGGAAGACTTCTTGTAGTCTGATATAATCTACAAATCTGGATGGCAGTGCTGCAAGGTAAACTTGTTTCCATAACAAGTTCTTGGAATCTTTGACTTCGTAGATTCACTGCATACAATCTCTATGGAAGTCTTCATACTGGGACATTTTATAGCATTTCAGATTCATAAGAATAACTTCATTTTTATCTGCAATTTCTATTTCACTACCACACCAATGTTCAAGGATCATTGATGTCAATGCTCCTATCATATTGCTGATAGTGGTGCCATCTGGATTGTGTATGACATCTCCCTTTTCATCCTTCAGAACTTCTTGTTCCATTTGTTCAATAAGCTTAGGAGATTACTCTGTTTCCCACCACCTAAGAAGTGTTCCTATAAAACATTGTATGATTGTCCTGCAAGCATCAATCTCACTCTTTCCTTTGAGACACATGAGTTTATATTCTATGTACATCATATCAATAAGTTGTCGGATTTGACCAACACTCATGCTGTCTATATTCCATTCTCTATAATATTTTGGGAAAAATGTGTGAGCTTTAGGAATTTTACCTTTACCTTCAATATCAGGTGCTAGATATCTGTTGAACCTATGCTCAAGAGGTTCATAGACGGGAAAGATCTATGTATTAGGATCTTTCTGTTCTTTCTTTTCTTCTTCCTCATTCTTAAATAAGGATGCAATTGTTATTTTCTTAGTAGCTTGAGCTGGCTACTTCCTTTGGAAAGAGTGCTGGAAACCTGTTGACAGGCTTGACAGGATCCTACATCTTTATATTTCTTTTAAATAGAAAGGAGTTAGGAACTGGTCTCTCTGGTTTTGATAGATCTAATTTTTCAACTTTATTTGCTAGACCAGAAATAAGACTTTTAGTTGCATCCAAATGACCAACTAGTTTGTCTTCTACTCCTTCTATCTTGGACAAGGATTCTCTTGTATATGTTCTAATAATAGAAGAGTCAAACTGTACATTAGTCAGACATTTATTTACATCATTGATTGACACTTGAATAGTATCAATCTGGTCTCTGACTTCTACTGCTTTGGTTATGTTCATTTCTAAGGCTTTGATTGCTGTGTTTATTTGGTTTATCTATTCACTAGACTTCTATATTATGCCATCAATGCCTAAGGCATTGTCATCTTTCTAGACCATAGGAATAGCTTTGGCTACGTGTTGATTTTCTCCAATAACAATTCCTTTCAATGGAGGAAATGTCGTTGAAGTTTCTAATTTGCTTCCATCCAAAGTAGTCCAAGCATGTTTATTAACTGAAGAGGATGATGTTGAACCAGTTAAAACATTTATGGGAGCAATATTATCCTTCCAGGAGTAAAAGGATATCCATGTATTATTTACTTCCATATATCTTTTCCAATCTTCAGCTAATTTTTGTTTCTCTTGGGGAGAATAAATATGATCAAATTCTTCTGCTTGGGGATTAGTGAATAAATCCCAATTAAGCATTGCTTTCATCCATTTGGCACTAATTTCAGACTTAAAACATCCATCCATCAGAGAAAATAACTTATGCATTTCCATAACAGTAGGCTTTTTATAATCATCAGGTACTGGACCAAATCTACATGGTGCTATAAGGCCCTTTGCTTGCTCTAGATATCCTAGACCATATCTATGCTTAGGTAGTCTCATAAGACTCATCATCTCAATGAATCTTGGATCTTCATCTTCCAAAGTAGTGATCTCATGCATCATGAGCACATGGTTAGACTCTTGTTCATGGGGAAACGGGATGTCTGAGCATTTAGGATTTGGACATGGATTTACAGAGGTTGATGGAAGGGCTATGCCAAATCTGGGATTATGGTTGGCATGGAATGCTGTTTTGGCAAGCGTAAGTAGATTGACACTATTTTGACATTCTAGACATTTAACTTCTAAAAAGGAAAAATTTACAATTTGTGCAAACTCAAATAAGGAAATATGTTTACAAGAGGAGCATGAATTGGAACAAGTAGTGTCTATAGTAGAGGGATCTCTGTAATATTTGGACTTTTTACAGGTAATATCAATGCCTCAGTGGTCAATAGTCGATCTTGTGGAAATGATATGACTGCAGAAGATAAATTTTCCGTAATATTAGCTGAGTTAATTTGCTTTGGCATAAGAGGCTTAGGATTATTCACTACCCAGTGTTCAGGGAAAGTCAAGTCTTCCCACCTGATTGTTTGGTGCTCTATTTTTTGATTTTTTGGATCAGTCAGAACAACAACACTAGACTTGAAATCGTGACTGGGAGTATGGCGGATGGCTGGCCATATAGTATTGGTATGGCGAAACAACCTTTGGTCTGAATGGCAATGTTATTTCTCTTTATGTGCATATCAAAACCAGTGGTTTGGATCTGGATTTGTAGGATCTGGTCAATGGTTTTGTCAAATGTATAGATAGAGAAATTTGGAAAATAGTCAAAATATACTGGGCCATGAGACAGTGCAGCAAAAATCCAGCCAACTAAGGAATCTGTATACTTATTGTGTGTTAGATCTCTAGCTATGGCTAACACATAAGTATTTAACCCTTGGTGTGTCAAAGGGTTGATTCCAACTTGAATGCATCCTAAATGCCGATAGTCTATTTTTAGTCTTTTGGCCTCTGCCTGTAACTCTTTGGGGTTTAACAGCGAAATGGTCTGGATATTATCAGAGTTTTCTTGGATTTGACTCACAGACTCTTTGATACTAATCCTAGTGGCAACTTTTAAATGAAATACAGAAATATCATTGTATACTTTTGAGGGAGCTATAAAAGGTAGTTCCCATCGGGCAGAAGGCTGGGATTCTTCATATTCAAGTTTAGCATTGTTTATAACATGACTAGAACTTGAAACAAACATATCTCTTAAAGGATTTTCTTCAGCCTTAGAATCTCTCTCTTCTAATTCACAGAAAGAAACAAATTTCCAGAATGAATCTGTTCTAAATGAGTATAGTATTTAGAATAGCAACCTTTTGAACCAGACGTTATTGGCTCTGATACCAATTTTAAGCAGGGGCTTCTGTCACAAGCTTGCTACTTGCTGCGTCTCTTCGCTTACTTTTGATAGCCAACTCCTAGTGAACCAGTGGTAAATTTAGCGCGAACCTACTCAGGACTTTCACGCACTCACAGCCTCAACAACGACTTCCTTGCCTAACAACGGCCTTGGCGTCCCTTCGTCTCTTTGGCGAACCTCTAATAAATTTCCTGTGAATTTTGGATGAAAGCTCAAAATTAACTACTACCACAGCAAACAATAAAATGCGCAAAGTATTCATAAAATATAATATCATAATAATATATATATTATTATATATAATATAATCTTGATTTATCAAGCTGAACAAAAATTTAAATAATGTTATTTTTTGTTTTCCATTTTACATTTTAAAATATTACCTTAAAAAAATTATGTTAATTTATATATATTTAAATAAATCATTACATATTTAAGAATTTAAACTAATTTATATAACAAATCAACCCGACCATATTATTAGTTTAAGATTTAAAGGAATTCCTCAATTTTATTATTTTTCTCTTTTTTAACTTTCTTTCATAGTGTGTTGTTTATTTACAACAAGATTCTTCTATTATTTTGGAATTTGTAGATATTTTTGTGACACCCGAGATACAATATGTGTCTATTATATAAGTATATTTGTGACTTCATTTAATTCAATAATATATTTATTATAATATCCAAATAAATGATATAAAAATTGTGCTAAATATTATATTATTCTATATTAATAATTCATTAAAACATGAACTACTATTTACATAAATTTTGCAAGCCGCTTCTTCTCCACTTTTTCTACCACATAAAGCGAATAGTTATGTCAATTAAGCACATGATCTTAAAGGATTTTGAAGATTCAATAGAAATATCATATAATTGATTGCTTTTATTGGCTAGCACTAAAGCATAATTGTTTTTTAGAGTAATAATTTAATATGGATGTGCTTGGCCATAGTTATGTCAATTAAGCACATGATCTTAAAGGATTTTGAAGATTCAATAGAAATATCATATAATTGATTGCTTTTATTGGCTAGCACTAAAGCATAATTGTTTTTTTAGAGTAATAATTTAATATGGATGTGCTTGGCCATGCAGGATCCTTACAAATTTTCTATAACATGGGCCAACAACCCCTCTGTGAGGAAAGCAATTCATGCTAAAACGGTATTTTGATCAAACCCACTTCATCTTTATAATTTTTTAATTCTACCATGTCTTTGAGTAAACTTATGTTCGATGTATTATGTG
>APFE031061027.1:28495-42281 GCA_000404065.3 Pinus taeda | reverse complement strand
TTAAAATGAATATAATGATCTTATTCTTTATTTTGTGACTATTTTAGTATTTTCAATTCTTATTAAAAAGAAAATGCAATATTTAATAGACATCCTCAATGCAATAACTAATAGACATCCAATTAGGGTTTGTGCATTTTGTTTTGTTTGTTATATATATATATAATATATATATATATAATATATATAGATATGTTTACTATGAAGTTATGAGACAATATGGTTCTCTATAATATCATTCTCTCTCTCTCTCTCACATCCACACAGAGCATCTCCTCCACATTCCTACTCATGCCATAGAGTAATTGGTGGCTAATGAAAAAAAAATGAACTCTACTATCTCATTTTTGTATTATTTTGATAGCTAGAAGTAGGGTTAGCTTTATGGTTTTAAAACCATTTTGGGACCTCAATGAATATTCTAGAAGCATCTAGTGGATTCCCACATGTTACTAATTTCCAATATTCAAATAATGATGAGTTGACATGGATATCAATTGGATACCTAGTATGGAATGGGAGGGGATGTGATGCATGGGGCGTGACATGCTGGTCATCCCTTTAAGCACTAATGCGAGATGATGTGTCAAGCATCCACCCCCCATGGTAGTTTGATGACACAAAGCAGTGACATGACCTCTCATGTAATGTTGTATATGTTGTGCCAAGATTTTAAGTCTGGCCTCAACCCTACTTTCTTCCATGGTTTCCCTTAACCTTTTTGATCTCCAAAGGCTCCTCTCTATGATGATTTCACTATTTGAATGGTTTTCCTCGATAGTGTGGCCTCCAAGTTCAACTATTTAGGTTTTTATTAGGCTTGGATATTTCTTTCCACTTCTCCCTAGTGATTAGGTTGGTATAATTAGAAGTTTCAAAGCTTCCTCTCTTTGTTGGTTCTTTTCAACCTACTCCATCTCTCATTTATGAGTTCTCCTAATGTCTTGGTTCTAGGTCTGAGAAACCCGTCTAGCTTGGTTTTCATTTTTTCAATTATTTTTCTACACTTTTGCTGGGCCACTCTCCCCACAAATGACCCCCCATATGCAACCTTGTCACACCACTTTCTTTGCATTTTTATTATTAGTTTTGTCTCTCTTAAGTTGCGACGAAGAGCCTGATGCTGCAAGGAAACAATTTATTATGTGTCCACAAGGGGTTCTTGAGCTTGCTAATGGGTAGAAGATTCAACGAGTATGTACCACTCAATCTAGACACCATTTGACATTCAAGTTGGGCTTACAAGGGTTGAAAGAGATACGGTAAGAGAATCCCATTGTTTATTTGACATATACATAGTAGGGGGAGTTGTTTCCTAGGTCCTTCACATTGGTCATATCCATGGTTGACATAATCAGTACATGCAAATAGTTGATTTATACTAGCAGAAGAAGACACTACCAGACATAGATCTACTAAATTATAATAAAGAAAAGGAAGTTGCTATCACTATTGCTCAACTTTGCATGCTACGACTCTCACCCCATTAAATGTTGTGACTATTTTCTTAATACAATTGCTACAACTTTCACCATGATTGTTGTTGAAACTCTCACTCAATCCCATTAATGCAACTCTAGAGAAAGGATGTTGCTACTTTGTTAAAATTGTGCCAACACATCAGTTAGCTAAATAGTTGTAACCTATGGATCAACTAGGTAGTCAAAAGCTAGATTTTCTCATGGAGAAAAGTGATAAAGGTAAATAACCACTTAGAAAAGATGACAAATTAGCTGTCATTTATCACACAATTTATTAAGTCAACTTATGGCCGATTTTTTCTAACTTTTGGAAAATCAATGTAATAGGATGGAACAACCTAATTCTCATAGTTGTCCATTAAGTTCTTTGATGAATTTAGATAGAAATTATTATGTATAAAAATTGTTTCTCTCCTTGAGCTGGGTAATCCAAATCAAAATCAAAATTAGAATAAGAATAATAATAAGAATCAGAATCATAACTAGTATGTTGGCTAATCAGCCATTTATTATAATCACATTTCCAATTTTTTTGCAATATAAAGTTCCTTTCTATTCTTGTTTGATTGAGGGTGTGTTGAGCATCTACTATTTTACTTCTTTTGTAAATTAGTGTCTTGTCTAAGGAGGCAGTTCCCCCTCCTTATCTAGGTATTGTTTGTGTTCATATTGCATCTATAACATTATTTATAGTTCACGTTATTTTTGCAATCACTCTTCCTTTCCTATTGTTGCAACTCTAGTTGCAACAAATCTAACATTCAGTGTATTGTTGCAAATATATATCATAGGTTTATTGCTACAACGTAATTATTGATATTGTTATTAATTATAAACAAATCATTGTCATATTATTTACACAACAATTCATGACTTAGGTAATTTTCACAATTGTTATTGTTGCAACTCCACGCTAATGTTAGAATACTCTTCTTTCAACAATTGTGATTGCTTTGTCTTTTATTTGGTTTAATAGTTTGATTATTATGTTTATAGAATCTAATTCATGGTCCCATTTCCATCATAAACAAAGTGTGGTTTAATATTTTTTGATATAATGCATTGTGTTGCACATGCAATTTCATTTCTATTATAGAAAACAAGATAATCATAATATTTGAGCAAGTTTTAACACATCAACCTAGATTCCTGAATGGTAATATATATTTACATGTAACACTTATGTTGGTGAGCCAAGATGTCAAATATGATAGTGAGTGGGAATTATCTTAAGGCCTACATTCCTCTGTATGTATAGATATGTTAGGCCAATGGGCTAAGGTACTAATACGTTTAAGGTCAGTGTGCCTATATAATGGGTTAGAGGATCTATATTATTAGGTCTGTGAGCTAAGTTCCATTGAGGCCTACATGCTTGTGTATGAATGATTTCGTAGGCCAGTTGGTCAACATATTTATGAGTTGAAGCCTAAATCACCTAGGAAATCAGGGTAGTGAGATTGTGTGATGATTAGGCTAGTGAGCCTAATAGGCATGGTAGCTATATAACATGTTTTTTTGTTGCGGACCACGGTACAAAAAGAGTATGAGGGGACAAGGCTCCAAGGAAAGAAGGTGTCATGATATGAAGGTATATTATAATGTTATATTATAATATAAAGTAAAAATGGGACATCAAGTCTATAAGAAGATGGTTCCCCTATCTAGTGTATAAATACTCAGAAAGGGGAATGTGTCCTTGGATGAGAACTTGGAGTGCACCTGGAAACCTGTTAGGGCAATGGAAACTCCTAGAGCCTCAACAATTTGAACATATTTGTTCAACCAGGTAAGATGACATAGAGGTGGTGGCACAAATTAAGGGATTGTAAGTGCATGGAAGGGTGTGCACTACTTGGGTGCAAATAGATGAGGGGTGTGAGCCTATTTTTTTGAGGCTTCTAGGTTTGGTGCCTTTTTTATGTAAGGGAATTTATGGTACTTGAAAAATCATGAGGGAATTGGGAACTACTAGAGCCACAAGAAATTAGAAATTTTTGTCCAGTTGAGTAAGACACCCTGTAGGTGCTGACACAACCTATGCTACTGCAAGTGTAGAGAAGGGTGTACACTAGTTAGTTGTAGGTTGATGGGGGACATGAGCTTGTTTGTTGGAGATTGTTTAGTTTTGTACCTTAGCCATATTATATTTGGTATGAGGCACATAAATGGCTCAAAAATCCAAGTCCAACTTGAGTTTTAGCACTAGCTCAGGGTTCATCGGCTATGGAGAGATTTGGAGCGACACAATTTATGAGTGGGAGGAATCTCTAAGGTCAATAGATATTTGAAAAATTCATTAGAGAAGTACATGATATATGTTATGTACATTTTATGTATTTTAATTCTATGTATTTCACAACGTTGTTATAAGGTTTTACTTAATATGGATTTACTACACACATGGTTGTTTTTCTAGGTAAATTATGAATTTTTTTTTGGCTATGTTGGTATTTATTAGAGTGGCATTGTCTCAACATGAGGAATAGGGGTGTTACAAGTAGAGTCTAGATTGCAACAATGGGTTTGCATAGGCCAACCAAAGAAAAAGAACAAAAAAATTAAGAGTATGTTTGCAAACTATTTGATAAAATGTTGAACTTTGTGTGATTCTCATGCAAGAGCATTTAGCTCAATAGTTAAATTTTATTCTAGTAGATATAGGGGGTCTTGTATTTTCAAGGAAGTTGGATTCCTATGTATGTAATCATTAATGTTTAAGTGATTAGAAAAGGAATTAATTAGATATTGTGAGGACGTTTGTAAATGCTCTCGAATGAAGGAGAACATGAGTGCTTAATAATGATGAGAGAGTTAGAAGTCAATTATAACTCTTAAGGTAGTTTCATGATTCGAGGAACTAGAGAGGATTCTTAGGGATTAATTGGAGTTAAAAGTGGACTTAGAGGGCATTTAGGAGTCAGTTCAGTAGATTAAGGATCTGAACCAGGATTAGTTTAGCATAACCTTTCTGGTATAAATGTAATCCTAAAAGGCATAAACAAGAGTCAGATGGTTAGACAATAGATAGTTAACTAGTTGGATATTGCTAGCTACGGTGTGACTATAAGCCTACAGGCAGACTGTAAAACAAAGGTCACTGATATTGAATATCAGGCTTGAGAGACAGAGAGTATCGATATGTAATCAGTTGTTTATATTTATATATAAAAAGGTTTATTCCAGAACTGTGAATTGTATAGATGTGTGAAATGAACATTGAATGATTGAATTACGAGTAAATTGTGTATTCTGTAACAGAGGTTGCACGCAAAGTTTTGTAAAATTACACAGAGGAGGAAAATGATTCGAAGGAATCATAATGGGTCATTGAATCCAATTGGAGATTCAGAGTAACACTTTGGAGAGGCAGTGATGTGGGAATTTGCAGAGTTAAGCTCAAAGAGAGTTGAGCAATGGAAGAGTAGAAGGTCGCATCCCTGAAGAAAAAACTGAAACCACAAAACACTGAAGAAATGATGCAAAGTCAAAGTGAGGAGACAGATGAAGAATGAACGCACAAGAACCGTTGGATATTGGAGATCAACGGACGAGGTCGAAGGAAATGAGCAGCCAAGATTAAATCACGTAGACTGATGTCAAGAAATGAATGGCAGAGATTGACTTAAGCGGTAGCAGAAGAGGAATCTAAAGAATCCATCACAGCCATCGATGGTAGAAGATCTACAGTCATCGGGTGCTAACAAGCTTGAGCGTTAGTAAAGAAGAAATGAAGATTTAAAATTATAAGTGGGTTATGGGGTGGCGAAAAAGTGGTAAGTGGTATTAGCGGGTAGTCACCCGATTTCAATTATCTATTGACACATAGCATGAGGGTGGAGAGAGAAAACTGCTTTATTGGGCAGGTATTCACCGTGTTTGTGACTCACTTGATATTGTCGTGGACCGTTGGTTCCATTGAGTGCATATCAATGACAAAGGATTGTCATGAAAGTTCAATTGATCAGGAAAGGACATCAATCATCAGATCATGGGGTTGAAATCTACGGTGGAGAATAGACCCAATAAAGGTAAACCTCGGTAAATGTGCAAGGGTCGTGGATTGGTAGAAAGGGAAATTTAGGTGTATTTCTATTAAAAAGGGGTATAATAGAAATAATGCACGGTTATAGGTTTATGGGTTAAGTCTGCATTAACCAAAGTTAAGAGCGGGTATGGTTATTATGTGAGGCTTAAGAATTAATCAAGCTAAATAAGGCTGAATTAAGTTCCGCATAAAGGTTAATGAAGGGTAAGACTATGTGTAGTCAAATAACATGTTTTCGCATAATGAAGTTAATGAAGAAGCCTTAAACCTTAATCGGATGAAGGTTTGACTAGGTAGGGGAAATGATATTCCTGGGACAAGACAAATGTGATTATGCATTTTATAGCATACTGTGGATGTAAGTGGGGGTAACCCTGCATCAGATTCGATGTGAAAAATATTTCAATTGTTTTAGCTACCATTGCTTCAGATTAAGAAATTGTTTAACAAAATACTGAAACCAATAATTTTTCTTGGACTATGATAATTGGTGGATATAATGCACTGTGAATAATTTTTCCAAGGTTTTGGGGACATGTCTCAAACAATAAAACAACATATAGAAGGTGCATATAGAATATTTGATAAAATGTGGCAATGGGGTGTAGTTTACTAAAATACATTTACTTTTGTGGGCATGCATAAAAAGGTGTGCTTATGGAACCTTGAAAAATTATTTGAAGAATGGTAGGATTAGATGTGGTTTTTTGGGTAGCTATTATTACAAAGATGAAAATTGAAGGTTTCAAATCAACTATTTGAAGAAATTATAGAACAAATATGGTTTTTTGGAATGCCATAATAGCTAGATGGAAAAGCTACAAGTTTTTATTTACAGGAAATGCACACTAATATTATGGAGGAAACAAGGAACTCTCCATTTATCAAGAAAATTAGAAACAAAGAGCTCTCCATTAATCAATAAAGTGACTCATGTCGACTGGGAACAATGGATACACATTCAAGGTTTACATTCCTCATTCCTTAATCAAACCTATTGGATCATATTATAGATGACAACTTTGTGAAGAACTAGGTCTCTCTAGATGTGGTAGTTTTGGTTAGCAGTAAATTAAACATTAAATTTACAAGTAAATATGTTGCTCAACTCTTGGAGGATTTTACACCACATGCTTATATCATGGTACAAAATCATCCATACTGTCATGATCCATTTCCTATCATTACATATAGTATTCAAGCCTTTATTGTTGAATTTGTTGTGTCATTAGACAATTTTGCACTCCTAACGAAATGGGTAGATAGTGTAAGTGGTTTCAAGTATTGAACAATATGGTCGAGTGGGAAATTTCAATTCAGCCTAGTGTTGATCCCTTTCTGACTGAATGACATGTATCACAAATAGTTTCTTAAGAACTACCTCTTGAATCAGTGTGTTTTTTAAGCAACAGTATGGCTATTTGTGATGAAGGAAATCATGTTGGAAGGTATCTTGTCTAGGCAAACATAGGGAATGGGGAGAGAGTTTCGAATTTTTTTTTTTTTTTCACTTGAGATAATTTCCTTTGTACAATACCAAGCCAAGACCATGGATTTATGATATTGCAATTAAATGAGATTATGAAATAGAAAATAGGCTCACTAGGGAAAAATATGTTCAACAATGGTTCCTCCAAATTGAGCATTTGACTGAGGAGTATGCTTCAAGGATAGGAGGTTAACCATTAGAAAATTGGTATTTTAGGGTTGGGTATTGATAATTTTGAGTCTTATTAGACCAAGACTAATTCTTGGGAAGCAATTTGTGTTATAAATTGGATAAACCAACACTCCCCATGTGTTTTTCTACATGTGCTTAACCATCTCTTATGGATCCATTAACTCTAGCAATGAACCTGTTTAATAACACCTGCAAGTTTTGTGTTAGACACGGTATTGGAAACCAAATAAAAACATATATTAATTGATCTCAAAGAATGATGTGGATGATGTACATATAAATACATACAAGAAATAGTTGATTTAGTTTTTGGGTCTTCTTGGACTCTAATAATCAATCACCCTAACAAAAACCTAATCCTAAGGGTTATTTCTCTAACATTCCCCCCTTAATCCGCAGGGATGTGTAAAGTACAAGAATGAGAGCTAAAAATGCAAAAATTCATCTTAGCCAAGAGCTTAATGTCTCTCAAGAAATGGTTTGTGAATGCAGATGAAGGATGCCACTAGGATAGAAATTGTCTTTCATTCTTGTCGGTGAATCAAAGATAGTTCTCGCGATATGATTATTTTGATTCGAGGAATGATCGATTTTAACAAAGCTAAGGAAACTTGACTATTGCACATTTTTTTCAGTCATTGAATACTGTAAAGAAGGCTTGCGCATGGCATATATATGGTTGAGGCATCAATGATAGTAATTGTGTGATTTTTATATACATATGTGAAGGGGAGTCACATTCTTTGAAGGAGTTTGTCTAGATGTAGTCAAGGGAAATAAATACTATAGTCCAAGCATGTCAAAGCCATTTTATTAGTTGAATTAAGGAACAATAAGGTATTGTATTCATACAATGGCACATGTGCAGAATATTTTTGTTTGTTATAGGAGTAATAAGAGAATTTAATAGGTCATTGTAGACAATACCGTGAGCAAGACTCATAATAGAGCAATTGGTTTTTGAAGACTATGAACATAATTTTTTTTTATACCCCACTGAGTAGGTTTTGCTTTTATAATAACCAATCTTCCATATCCAGCTAGAGATAGTACAAAGGTTTGCTTATCTTTTGCCAATTAAGGTTCAGTTAAAGTTTTTCAAATATATGATTTAGATCATAAATTGTGTGAAATAGTGTGATTTCTAATTACTAGTTTCCACCCATCGATTACTTCGCCCATCTTATTTTTTAGTTTGACTTCTTGGATCTCTAGGGCATTGTCGATGGCATCTTGAGGAGAGTCCCCATGCTGATGTGTTTCTTTATTTTGAGTGTTGAATGAATTTAGCGCTGTGTATTGTATGAAGTTTTTGTATTGGATGGCTTCAAGCAATCCCTCATCCATGATTTTAGAAGACTGCACTAAATTTATTGAATTTGAATTGTGCACCTGCCAATTTGATTCAAGTTTGTCTCATTTAAATAAGATTCACCCAGTCAAAATTAGCCCATGGTAGAGGTAATTGGTACCTTCTTCTTGTGGATCTCCTATCAGCATATGTCGATAGGTGACAAGGTTATTTTTGAGTATTGGGAACCAACCATGAATCGGCACCTCCGGGGGATCTCCTCTTGTATTAAGTATCGACATCAAGTAAATCACAACCATTCATCGAGTATATTATACCCTAGATAAAATCCCTCAACGTGTATGGTATCTGATGGACAAGCATTTTGAAATATCAGATGTCATCTAACCATGGATAAATTATCACGCACAAAAAGAGTCTCACACACAGAAATATTTACTGTCATGCACTAAAGTGGCCCAATATCATGCATATTTCTCTAGATATCTACAAGTCTGTTCCTGAAATACAGAATCTGAGATCCAAGGATGATAAGAGGAAGAGTAATTTCATTTGCTAATATCCCATATTTAACAACATCTTATCCATTATATATGTCATTTCAATAAACTAGAGTCAAAGGTCTCTAGAAAGTTTGCAAGATAGCTTCGTTTCTCTGGAGTGTCCTAATATTGGTGATAAGGGACTAATTTATTTTTGTCAGAAAAATGGTAGAGTATTTGGGATGCATGAATCCATAATGAAACTGAGCATGCTCATTGGATTGGATATGGCCAGATAATTATAAGGATACATGAATACATAATCAAATTGAACATATCAGACATCATATTTTGAGTTTTTTTTGAGCTTTGATTTTTTTTTGGTCAAGTTTAAATTATACGACTTATGAATATAAAATCAAGAAAAGGTATTGTGGTTGGAGGAGCTCATTTGGTATGCTAAATATCATAAGGTCACACATTCAAATCTTTGAGAAGACAATTTTGGAACATATTTGTTTGGAAGTTGTCATAAGAAGAGGATATTTTGTCTGCAACATTTTCACTTTTATTTGAGCATGTCATTAATTGTTATCTAATAAATTTTTGTTGAAATTAATTTGTAAAATGATTGCATTTTCAGTTGAACCCAACACCCATGGTGCAAATTAAAAATGTATTGAAAATATTAACCAATCTCATTATTTTTACTATTGATGGAAGTGTAAATGTCAGCAAAGTAAGTTTTTTTGATATTAGAGTCCATTTATATGATGATTTGGAGATAGTTGAATTTCTCTAGATCAAGTCTCAAGTTGATCCGAATGGAAAATGGAATTAACCCATGGTATTCATCCACCCATGTTATTCATCCATCCATGGAATTTACCCATGGTATTGTAAGTGGCATCCACTCGTGGTATTTATCCACCCATGGTATTGTAAGTGAAATCCACCCATGGTATTCGTTCACCCATGGTATTTGCCCATAGTATTGTGACATCCACCCATGGTATTCATTCACCCATGGAATTGACCCGTGGTATTGTGACACCCACCCATGGTATTCATTAACACATGGAATTGACGCATGGTATTGTGACATCCACCCATGGCATTCATTCACCCATGGAATTGACTTGTGGTATTGTAACTAAAAAATATTATAAGTAACAAGTCAGATTTTGTAAAAGAACACATAGTCCACCACAATGTAGTCCTTAGAGTTATTATCTATTTTAATAAAATGTTTCTTTATGGTTTCTTTTATTGGGAATTCTCATCTTTTTCTTATGGCATTTCAATTTTTCAAATCTTGGAGGCCTCTCCCCCAAGATCCATTTCAATTTTTTAGATCTCGGGGGCCTCCCCCAAGATCCGGATCAGTGGTATCAGATCCAAGTTGCGATTCCATGGGAATGAGGGTTCCATGCATATTTTAGTTTCAATTTTTTGTAGCAATATTCAACAAACTCCAGGCACGCGCTGCGACCTCCACAGAGCACTTTCTTGGGCCAAGTAGGAAGAATTTTTCTTTTTTCAATTTTTTGCAGGAATCTTTTTTTTTGGGTGGCGAGTTTGAAGATCAGATCTGAAACATTTGGTGAAATCTTTACAAAAAAATACCAGATCTGGATTCCTTGGGAAAAAATACCAAAATTAAAAAAACAAATCGGCCGAATCGGAGTCTCGATGAGGGAGATATCGCTGATTTAAAATCAGCTATGTTGTAGAATTTTTTCTGACGACAACTGGTGGATGGCGACTCTCCTATCATTTTTTAAATTTTTTTGCAGGATTTAAAAAAAAAATATTGTAGACCTGAGCTCCTCTTGAAAAATCACCCAATTTCAAGAAAACAATGGGTCGAATCGGAGTTCGGATGTGGGAGATATAATTGATTTAAAATCAACTATTTTTTTAGAACTTTTATGACAACAGAAAAATTACAAAGTGAATATGAGATTCTAGAGTGTCCAGATAAGGATTTCCAACACATTGGAAGATGCAAAATGGTCCTTCTGCTTCAAAACATAGGCTATAATAGATATTTTGAGTTATATTGACCGAGTTATGCCCATTTTAATTCTAGAGCAGCATTCAGAGCAGGTTTCCGTTGGAGACGTGCTCTCCCACCCCACTTTAGTAGGTACCTGCTTCACATTCATCAGTTTCAGCATAGCAACATTTAGCTTGGGTTATTTGGACATGTGCCCTCCCACCCCAGGCTATGTAGGCACCTGCTACTTCATCAACAAACAACATCACGGTTATGGGTCAACTGCACAAAATCCTTGTCATCGAAGTACATTTGCTAGGCCGCACACTGTTAGTATCACAGTTGGTCACAAGCATTACAGGGTATCTCTATCCTCGGATGTTCATTTGTCATGGTTATGGGTCATCCACAAACCCACACTTCGTTGAAGTCCATTTTCTAGGCCGCACATTGTCAGTATCATAGTTGGTCACACGCATTACACGGTATCTCTATCCTCGGATCTTTGTTCGTCATGATTATGGGTCATCCACAAACCCACACTTCATCGAAGTCCATTTGCTAGGTCGCACACTGTCAGTATCGCAGTTGGTCACAAGAATTATAGGGTATCTCTATCCTCAGATCTTCGTTCATCATGGTTATGGGTTAACCACATAAAACCCTTCTCTTCAGTGGGTCTTCATATTCAACAAAGGCTTCATAGGAGGGAACTTCACACAATGGGGACCATCGCTTCTTAAGGAGGGATGAATGATCCGAATGGAAAATGGCATCAACCCATGGTATTCATCCACCCATGTTATTCATCCATCCATGGAATTTACCCATGGTATTGTAAGTGGCGTCCACCTCTGGTATCTATCCACCCATGGTATTGTAAGTGACATCTACTCATGGCATTTGTTCACCCATGATATTTTCCCATAGTATTGTGACATCCACCCATGGAATTGACCCGTGGTATTGTGACACCCACCCATGGTATTCATTAACCCATGGAATTGACCCGTGGTATTGTGACATCAGCCCATGGTATTCATTCACCCATGGAGTTGACCTGTCTGAAAAATACTATAAGTAACAAGTTAGATTTTTTAAAAGGATAGATAGTCCACCACAATGTACTCATTATAGTTATTATTTGTTTTAATAAAAAGTTTCTTTATGGTTTTGTTTATTGGGCATTCTCATCTTTTTTTTTTGGCAATTTAATTTTTGAGATCTTGGGGCCTCCTTCCAAGATCTGGATCACAAGTATAGCGAGATGATCCTAATCCCAAAATACAGTTGATGAGTAATGAAGTCATGCCAAGAGAAAGTTTGGATGCAACCAAATTTCATGTTCAGGCAAGTGTATGTGAGAGTCATTTTCATACAGATGTGTAACCGATCATTCCAATTTTTTTTATAATATGATGGGAGTAGATTACACATAAGAAACACATAATTGGTTTGGAGTATAACAAATGTGTCATGGATGTACCTTTTCACATGCTCGATTTTTTTAAACCTATACAGTTTTAAAGTCTTGGATTTCTAGATGGTGTTGTTCCAGAACAAATTGATCGATGCCAACAGTGTAACATAACTAGACATGTGAAAGATAAGTGTTTTGATCTTCACCCATGTGAGCATTGTGGAAAGCAAAATCACTATTCAAGCACATGTTCCACAAAGAAGAATACTGCAAGAGAGAAACTAAATTTCATATGGATTGCTTCTTGGGATTGGTCAGAAGCAACCAAGAAGATTTATAGGTCATACCGTAGGATATGTTCAAGAGTGTTGACCAGCCTTGCAGTGATGAAGAATAATTCTTACCCTGTATCTGACAAGGGGGGAATTATTGATGGTCTGTTATAGGTTCAAAGATTTCAAGCGAGCCCGAGTCATAGATCCACTGAGCCACAACCTGTACCAGTTAGATCCAAAGTTGTAGCCATAGAGACTTTAGTTTTTACTAAATAAGTTATTTGTGAATGAGCACTTGCATATTCAGAATTGTTCGAGGAACTACATTTATTTTTCAAGATTTTGTGGTCACCTTAAAACCACATTTTTGGTTATTTTGAGAATTGCTATGAAGGTTGTAGAGTTGGTGTTGGTTGAGACCTTGATTTCTCCCATATTTGTTTGTGGTCATCCTTAAAAACCATTTCTTGAGAGACATTTAGCTCTTGGCTGAGATGCATTTTTTGATTTTGAGCTCTCATTCTTTGACTTCGATACATCCCCTCAGATTAAGGGGGTAATGTTAAACAACTAATCCTAAAGATTATGTTTGTGCTAGGGTGATTGGCTATTATAGTCCAAGAAGACCCATAAACTGAATCAATGGTTTTTGGTATGTATTTATATGTACACCATGTACATCATTCTTTGAGATCAATTAATATACATTTGTATTTGGTTTCCAATATTGTGTGTCTAACATTTTGGTGCAATGGGAATCGTGATTCCAACAAGTGGTATCAGATTCAAAGGTCTTGATTTTGAATCACACTTAGCTTGCGCTTGGGGGGTGATTGTTGGATATTGGATAAACCAATGCTCATGTGTGTTTCATGACATGTGCTTAACTGCCACTCGTTGATTAGTTAACTCTGGTGATGCGCTTGTTTACTAACACCTGCATGTGAGTTTTTTTGTAATGGAAATCATGATTCCAACAATATAAATCTACATGGAATTGTAAACACCTGATGGGAAAATACTCCACAAATTGGTGGAAGTTGAATTTCAAAATGGAGGAAAGGGTTGTAGGTGTTTGGGTTGCCTGC
>APFE031061027.1:0-28093 GCA_000404065.3 Pinus taeda | reverse complement strand
TGTGTGTATATATATATGTGTGTGTGTGTGTGTGTGTGTGTGTATGTATATACATATACATATATGTATACACACACACACACACACATATATATGAAATTTGTTGTCACTTCACTTTTTCTACTTCTTACAGTAAATTTTAGGTAAATGACCTCTTTATATCGTTTCTAGTTAGTCACAGAGAGTAGGTTCTTTCTATTCCATTAATTTCATGTTGTCAGCCTCAACGGGAGTTGCATGAGAGGCTAAAGTGCATGTATTTTTCCACTACATTGTGTATTAATCACCTCCTTCTCTTCCTTATATATGGAGGTTGGGCATCTTCAGTTACATGGTAGGTCAACAATGGTGTACTCATGCAAAATGAGATGCAATTATTTTCTAAGGAACAATTGCATCAAATAAAATGCATCGTATAGAGCTAGGATGTTTGCAGACCAAGGCTTGGAAAACCATCAACCATCAAATTATTGGAAGTTCATGGCTTTGGTACTATACATCTACATTTTTCAAAAGTCGCTAGGGTACTCTTTCACAAGGAGTTATTTTAGTGAGATGGAATGGGATTCAAGGTTAAAAGAAAATGGTAGATCAAGTTTCTTGTACAAATTCTCTATTACATGTAGTATTTGAGAAGACAAAATTTTGTTTTTCATAAGGTTTTGGAAATTTAAACTCCATGATAATTTGTTAGAATGACCATAGAGGAAAGGTAAATTTAGAAATTTTTGTACCTGATATGAATTGTTCTTGAGTGATAAAGGTGGTTTTGGGCATTCAGATGGGTGGTTTAGCCCAGCGTCAAAACAACCTGATGAAGTGGTATCAAGCGTTCCCGTGGGTGGTTCTCCCAAGACTCTAAATAACCTAATAAGGCGGTATCAGATGTTAGGAAAGAAGTTTTGGCCTAATTGTAAAAGGACTCTAAATCCAATAAGATGGTGCCACATCATCAAAGTTGTGTGGGCCATATCCATATTAGGTCATTCAATGCAAGTAACTCCCTCACTCTTCAAATTTCCTATATTCCCTTCTCTATTGTGACCATCCAACACTTTGGAATGCTAAAAAATTATATCAATAGGTAGTTTGGTTGTTGTATTCAAGGATGAGATTATCATTGGTCTTGCAAAGCTAAAATCATAGTCCAATAATGGACAAGAATGTTCACTACCAAGTTTTAGATTCAAGTTTACAATATAGATTAATCTTACATGTACATGACCATCATTTAAATAGGGAAACAAAAGTTTGAATTTGAAGATTCCTAGCTTCTTCATTCTTGTGTGTCATGACAAATCGGTCAATCCAACAAATATGGTGACCAGATGAGAGTTAAGAGCCACACTTGTAATTTTTGTAATGGGTGTATAACAAGAGTGTGATATGCACTGTGGAGGTTATCACATTTCCATATGTATATCTAGCTTGTTCACTATTGTCATGCACAATTCATTTAAGTGTTACTGCTAGAGTTGAAATGGAACAAACCCATTGTGTGTGGTGGTGGCTAAACAAGGGGTCAAACTTCTTTTTTTCTAAGGATGCTCCTGTTGTTATTGATGTGAGTAAAGTAGGAAACCATTGGAAGAAAAAATTTCTTTGAGAATATTGATAATTTAAAATATGTTTCTAAACCACAAAATTGTCTGGAAAAGGTGTTGAATATAAACTTATCCTAGTGACTAGCATGGAATATATCAAGGTTGTTCTTAAAAATATTCATAGTGATTGGTCATAAGTGTGCTTTAATACATGTTTAATTATTCACTAGCATTGATGTTGCAAGGACATTTACATTTATACTTATATTTGAGGCTCTATCTTGATATTTACAAAGGTAAAGTAACCATTTCACTCTTATGGATAGATTCATTTAGAGGCATTTGGTAGAAACAAAATGGGAATCATTTCAATACATTTTGTATAATTATATATGGACACTTTGATCAAACACAAAGTGTTATTTGGGATTTCTAAGGTCACTTGTTAGGAAGGAATAGTGGTAATGGAGGCATTTTCCTACAACAGAATGTTACTATGAAGCAATCAAATTATTGAGGAAGGTAATCTCAACCATTTAGCTATAGTAAGATAGTTAAGTTGTGGGAGGTCAAGAGCATGACAAGGAAAGGAACAAAGAGTGAATAAATTGGACAAGGAATTTCTTTTGTTATTGTGATTTGAATCCTAGAAACATGTAATAAGTGGGAACAACAAACTCAACACACACAATATCTCGTGAATTGTAATTTGAAGCTTGGAGCCATTTTGAAAGTCATTTATATCTCCTTGAAATGAATTCTAATTAAAATTACCTCCAAGATTTATTTCTAAGTTTATGCATATAAGAGAAGAGGTTCACTTATATGAGTTCTTGGCAATAGTCTGAGTATTCACAAAAAATGAAGGGTTGAAAACTCATCCTCTCATCTTGGGGACGACATGTTATTGGCAATTTGGCATGGATATAAGAAATTTAAAGTATTCATCAAATTCAGTAGTTAATAAAACATGAATTTCATGTAATAGAATTATTGGGCCTAGTCTTGAATCACATTTTGGAATGATTTTTACCCTCTAATATCAAATTCATTGAAGAAGAGTTAGAGTCTTCTTGTCCCTTATTTATCTATGGGAAGGGTACAAAAACTGATCTTTCTAAGCAAGTTATCAAATGAAAAGCATGGTACATAATATTAATGTGAACTGAAGAAGGAAAATTTGGGGACATAAATCACTCTATAGTTGGCATAAAAATAAAATGAGAAGGCAAGTTGTTAACATCTCCTGTTATTGAGGCACATGTAGTGGCTAATGTAGATATTAGGTTACTCATAAGTAAGGAAAAAGCAACAAGTACATTCTTGGGATGTTACAACATGACTATTACAATAAATTAGTTGAGTTAAAGGCTGACATATGTTATCTTGGGAAATAGGGAAGATAGTGTAAATTTTTATATTTATACTTATTTGGTTGATGGAGAAACACCATCACCATTCGATATCCATGGGTAGCTACAAAATATTACTAGATTGATATGATTGGAATACTGAGATAATGCTTCAATGATGGGGCACTCAAAAAATACAATGTTCTTCACTCATTGATTGAAGTTTTACCATGTGGTTTATTGGATTAGATGTTCATCTTGTGTTGTATGATTTTTCTTGTTTTTTCTCAAAGAGAGAATGTATGTGAACCAATTGTTACACGTATTAATTATTTTATTTAATGTCTTATAGGTATGCTTTTGGTCATGTAGGGTTGCACACACATGGACGTGGGGCATGAAAAGGACCTATAGACCCTATCTTTGCATAGGGAGTTGATGGTGTTGCAAAAAAATCCATTAGTGCAGCATAATAATAATGACCTCGTAGATTCCAATTGCAAGTATAAGGACACTATGCATCAACGGTCCTTAAAATTGTGATTACACATATATTGAATGCACTTAGGACAATCTATAAATGAGGGGGAGGGGAATGTGACACACTAACCTACATTCCTGAATGGTAATGTACATACATGTAACACTTAGGTTGGTAAGCTAGGATGTTGAATAAGTTAGTAAGCTAGAATTCTATTGAGGCTTGCATGCATTTGTATGAATAGATATGTTATGCTAGTGGGCCAAGGTATTGACATGTTTAATGTTGGTGTGCCTATGTAATGGGTTAGAGGTTATGTATTATTAGGATGGTAAGTTGAGGTCCATTGAGGCTTGTGTGACTATGCATGTATTATTTATTAAATATATAGACCAACACATTTATGAGTTTAAGCCTAGATCGCCATGGGAGAATCAAGGTAGTGAGCTTGTCTGATGATTAGGCTAGTGGTCCTAGCTACCATGGAATTTAACTGGCTTGTCATTTTGTGGTGGATCGAGGCACAAAAAGAGTATGGGGGGTTGATACTCCATCAAGAAAAGGTATCATGATATGAAGGTATATTATCATGGTCTAATATAATATTATAATATAAAGTAGAAAGGGGATATCAGGTCTATAAAAAGTTGGTTCCCCTATTCGATGGACAATTAATTAGAAAGGGACAAATGTAGATGTATGAGAGCCTAGAGAGTACCTGGAGACCAATGGAGGCAATGGACTTTTTTGGAGTCGTAGAATTTTTAACATTGCTATCTAACCAAGTCATATGCCCTAGAGGTGGTTGCATAACTTGAGGGACTACAATTACATAAAAGGGTTCTACTTGGGTGTGAGCTAATGTGGGATGTGATTCTATTGGTTGGAGGTTGTCAAGTTTTGTACCTTAGATGTGTCATGGCCTAGAGGGTACCTGGAGAATTGTGACAACAGTTAGAACTCCTAGAGATGTAAGAATTTAAATATCCCTATCCATCCAAGTAAGATGCCCCATGAAGTTAAGGAACAAGAAACCTCTATCGAATTCCCTATCCTTAGGTTAGATGAGAAAATAAAGATGAAAAACATTCCTCACTTAAATATACCAAAATTTCATGGTATATTCAAGGAATATCCCAACAAATTCCTCTTCAAATTTGATGTAATTTCTAGGAGTTATGATTATGTGATAAATGCTCAAAAGCTGAAATTATTTCCTTGCACACCCAAGAATGACATGTTATGCTGGTTTATGAGTCTTGGCAAGGTATAATTTTCTCTTGGAGTTAAAGGAAGTAGAAATTCCTAGAGAAGTACCAAGGATATTGAAGGGATAAAGAAAGAATGGAATAAGTATTCAAGATGACACATAATGATGATGAAAGTCTTGAAGTTTATGTTGAATGATTCAACTATAATATTCATATAGAAAGGCGGGAAAACTTGGATCCTAAGACAATATGTGTCTTGATATTAAGAGGAATTAATGATGATTATATTGAAATAATCGACATGATGGGAGGAAAAATGACTCTCAATAGACCTATGATGTCACCATCAGACTATGTTGAAGATATCATAGAGGCACTTCAAAAATCTAGTAGAGGATCCAGAGATGTACTCAAAAGAGTTAGAGAGGCTTCTTACAACGAGGTTACAAGAGTAGATATTGGGAATATGTGGAATACTCTAACACTAATATCCTTAGTTCCTTAAGTTTCCAATTAGATACGTTGCATATGAACAAGAATAAAGGGGAAACAAAATTGGCATTAGCAATTTTTTGTCCAAAGTGTAGAGGGAAACACCCGCTTAGGGAGATTTTGTTCGACTAGATTGAGACATTTGTAATATGCAACGAGGGACATGATATTAGCAAGTTTTCATCAATTCCATGGCTAAAGGATATATACCAAGAGGCTGAGGAGCTGGGGCAATTATGCTTTTTTCCCTCAAAAATGACTGTGTAAACCAAACCTCAATGTATGGCCCAAGACCAATCTTAATATTTTGATTCATATTTGGATAATCCTTTTATGCATTATCCTTCTCCTATATGGTTCTTTCCTAGTAATGATGGATGGTTCCTCCAACCAAAAATAAACTTCAACAAAAAGGGTGGAGAAATCCCTCTTATGGAGGCCCTTAATGGACTGTAATACAACATACCATGTAACTTTTTCCATTTCCAAAAGTGAAGCCATCTACATCAGCCCTTCCTCAACCACAATTACTTACAGAACCCATTCCCAACCCCAATAGTGATAAGAAAAGCTAAACATCCTAAGTTGTTTGCCTTGCAACTTACCCTACTTATGTAACTTACTCCATATCTTCCCTAGACTACCATGACATTCACTTAAGATCAAGGAATACTCTAAAAAAATAACATCCTCTTCTACATATTGAATATCTCAATGAGGAAGTTCCAACTAAAGAAACATAACTAGTTCAATAGCTAGATGCATCCATAATAGACCTTTACTACTAGGAGCCACAAGTTCCTCCTTAACTAGAAAGATGGGATGAGGAAAAACTAACTACCCATATTGAGTTTGTTATTCTAAGTGAGCTTAAAAAATGTGTCTGTCTGAATTTCACTATTCCCGGAAATTAAATATGTTCCTATATATTCAAAAGCAGTAAGGGAAATGTGGATGAGGAAAATTGGTATATATAGAAAGTACCTTCAAATTGTTCATTTCATGGGAAATATATTGGACTTTATGATGGGGAGGTTCTCACGGAAAAATAATCGGAACATGCTAGCCTAGTGGTCAATGTGAAAATCAACCATACCCTTATCCTAAACACATTGACTGACGTCAAGGTTTCCATTAATGTGATGACTTGCAAAACCATCGAGTCCCTAGGAATTTTTTTTCTTAGGTAGGTCCCCATGATATTACATCATGCCAATAGATTGACTATGAAACCATAAGGAATTTTGTAAGATGTAGTGATCTTAGTCAATTCATGGGAATACCCTATTGACTTTATGGTCGCACAACCCAAGTCCTCATTAGGAAGATATCCTTTTATCTTGGGAAGACCATGGCTAGCTACTACATATGGTTACATTGTTTGCAAGTTAAGTAACATGACCACTTCCCATGGGACCTCGAAAAAAGAAATCACCTTGAATTCTATCACCAAGCCTAGTATATATCTTGAGACACCATTTTAGGTTGACGAAGAGGAAAGCAATTAAGAGTGAGTTCTACATCAAGTCCTCAATATTGACCAATATTTGGCCTTGTGAGATAAAAATGAAGACAATGAAACTAGTGAATTCATAGCTTCATCCTCCTCTTCATGTGACACAAATTATCTTACTCACACCATGGACCCAAAAGTTTAAGATTTTACTGATTCTCATGAAACACCAGTAGAACATGAACCTTGGTCTATTGAAGAGACATAACTCACCCTAGAGACTATAGAAATTAGCCTAAGAAAGGCCTTGAAATAAGTCAAGGGCTAATTAGTCAATAAAAGGAATGATTGATCAAAGTACTATGAAGGCATAATGTTCCTTTCACATAGGTATACATTAATATGAGGGAATCCATCATAACCTATGCACTCATAATATCTATATAAATTAAGGGTCAAAACCCATTCACCAGACTTAGTGATGGATGAATTTGATATTAAGTAATATAGTTAAAGAAAATATGTATAAATTGCTACCATCCAATTTTATCTATCCCATTTATGATATCGAACAAGTATGCCCTTTTGTCATTTTTCCAAAGAAGAATGGTAAATTTAGAATCTGTGTCGAATATTGAGAGCTTAATAAAAAACACATAAATACCATTTCCCATTTCCATTCATTAATTAGGTCCTAGCTCCATTACTAGGGAAGACATATTTTTCTTTCCTTGTTAGGTTCAGTGGATATTTCCAAATCCAAAATGCTCTAGAATACCAAGACAAGAATACATTCACTTGTCCTTGGGGAAAATTTTCTTACTGTGTTCTACCATTTGGGATTTGTAATACTCCACCCACCTTTTAGCCAATTGCAATTGGGATTTTCTCTAATCTAATTCATGAATGAATGGAAATATATATGGATGATTTGATAACATATGTTGACATATTCAATTTAGCCTTGGCCAATCTAGAAAAGTTTTTGAAAAGAAATACAAAAAGCCATGTTGCCTTTAGTAATGAAAAATGTTACATAATGTTAATGGAAAGAATAGAACTAGGCTTCACTTCTTTTAAAAAGTATATTCAAGTGGTTTTGATAATGTTTAAGGTAATATTAAACTTACCGATTCCATTGACATAAACGAGGTGTAGTTTTTTCTAGGACACACAACTTACTATTGTCATTTCATTGGAGAATTTTTAGAAGTAGCTCACCCCTTGTTTTTTTCGTAATCTTCAAAATATATTAATCCTTCAAGAGGTAACGTTTACATCCTGAGTTTTATTACTACATTCTTCCACTGGGGAACCAGAAGAATGAAAAATATTTGTTTTTTTCCAAAATTTGATATACTACTCAAAAAAATTGTATTTGTAGCATGTCTGTACATTTTTTCTTGTACTAACATGAATATGCATAAACATAAGATGATCAAAATGGAAGCTATGTTATTTTAATTCCCTAAGTACTATAGGATTACATGTCTATGTAAGAGAGTTGTTGTAAACAAAACAGAGAGCCATGAAACCATTAAGTAGAAGTTGGCACATCAATTATTGCCACTAGTATGCTTGGTGAAGTAGGTACATTTTCATTTGAGAGGAGGGTCTAAATTCGTGCTACTTGGAGAGCCATGTACTTGTGCTTGAGAGACATTTTTGGATTATCCTCTTGAATATCATTGATCTATAGAGATATTTTTTTGTGTTATATTTTTACTAAAAACCTTTGCTAATAAGAGTTTTAATGTGCCAATATAATTTTATAATGAAAAGGTACCAGTTTTTTCATGCATGAGTGTGGCACATATCTAGAAGCTACTCAACCACTAAGGAAAGGATTTCTTCATTAGTGTGCTCATTTATTTCATGCTTGGATTCAAGAATACCAAGCTTCACTACAAGCTAAATTTCCTTAGGGTGTGCTCATGAAATTTTAGCACAGTGGATTGAGCCCTGAATCAACCTTGTGAGCTCCCTTCACCTCTGCTCAAGGAGTCATGCCTACTTCTCATGTGTTGCTGAGGCATAATTCATGGAATGGGATGGCAAGAAAATATGGAAAAAGAAGGGTGTTAAGAATAACCAGGCTCGGTAAACCTCCCAAAAAGAAGTGAGAGGGTTTAATAATTAGGGAGGTTGTCACAGAAAATGACAATTTATGGGCGATGAAAGTAAAAATAAGTCCAAATGTAGGGAATGAGGGCATAATGAGAGAGCCAATTGAAATAGTTGTAAACTTTTTAAGATGTTGATAGGGCACATGAAACAAAGTCCCAACATTGTTTGTGTATCTATAGGGAGTTGTAAACAAAGAAGGATGTAGAATATCATCAAATACAAGAGAGTGAAGAGAGGAGCAATAATATAATTGGATATATGATTTTGACGATAATTTCCAACCTAATGCATATTAAAAATAAAAAGTTGAGACTGATAAAGAGTCCTCTGAAACCAAGTGCCTCCAATATTAGAATTACACCATAACCAAAAAACATAGAATCAAGGTCCTCCATTGTCGACTATGTGCCATGAAATGCTAACCTTCATAGACTGGCATAGCCTCTGAATCTAGCTTGTTTTCTTGGTGCTTGTCGATAAAGAAACAATAGAATTCAAAGTAGATGAATTTTGCAGGGAAGTCCAGGTTAGGAGGACCAGAGTATTCCCTCCCAGTATTAAGGAAACAATCACACAGAATAAAAATTAAAAATAGAGTGGAAATTTCCCCGCATCCCCACTCAATAATGACAATGACTAGTCTCAATGCCAACTGCATTGTGAATTTGACTTGCTTAATTCCCCTCCCTCCATGACTAGTTGAAGTACTAACTATCTTGATGTGTGTGCTAGTTGTTGCATGGGTATTTAATTAATATTTCTAGGTGGAAGGTGAGATGACCACTCCCCCCTATGGAGTGGGTATCTTTCCCATTATTTTCATTTCTTATTGAAAATGTTGAATTTGTGTGGGTAGAGAGCTACTAGCATGCCCTTGAAGAGTTTCAATATTGAGTGTCCAAAGCTCCTATTTTAAGAGGGCCCAATTGATCTATATTAATAGATGCATTAGACACCACAATTGGAAATATCTTAGGACAACAAGAAGGAAATGCTACATATGCAATTTATTTTATCAACAAAAGTATCTCATTTGTAGAAATCAATTATACATTATAAAAAATATTTTATTGTGGTAATACATCCAATTATAAAATTCGAGCATTACAAAATAGGTTATTCGGTAATTTTACACATTGACCATGCTTCCATCAAATACTTAATGAATAAACCAACTACAAATGGTAGAGTAATTATGTGGTTGTTGTTATTACAAGAATTTATATGGAAAAATGATTCATTATGGTCCATAGATTGCTTATCTTTGTAAGAATTCCCAACTCAAACAAAATATTCTTTTGGAATTGCACACCTCCCCCTTAGGGGGGTACACAGAATTTTTAAAAACTTATGACAGGGTCAAGAAGGATTTATTCTGGGATAGCCTTGAATCTGATATTTAGAAGTTTGTCGCAGAATATTGGATTTCCAACAAAATAAAATTGAGAAAATTAAGACCTTGGGTCTATTACAACCTTTATCGTTTCGAAGTTAGTTGGGAGGAGGTATCAATGGATTTTATCATAGGCATACCCAAGTCTAAAGGAAAGAGTCTAATCATGGTGGTAGTTGATAAAATTACCAAGTATTCACACTTTTGTGCATTATCTCATCATTTTAAAGCCAATACAATTGCTACCACATTTATGGAAACAATTAAAAAGCTACATGGAAACCCAAAGGTTATCGAAAGTGATAGAGATCCCATTTTCAGTGGAAAACTTTGGACAAAATTATTTTCTTGTCTTAGTACTCAATTAAATCATATCTCATCTTATCATCCTAAATCGAATGGACAAACTGAGATAGTGAACAAATGTTTGGAAGGATATCTTCATTGCTTTGTATATGATAAATAAACATAATGGGTTAATTGGTTACCTTTGGCTGAATGGTGGTATAACAATTCCTTCCATATTGTAGCAAAAATGATTCCATTTATGGCACTTTATGGATATCATCCAATGTTCATTGCATCATCTTTAAAATAAAATTCTAAGGTTCAAGCAGTGGAAGATCACATCGAGCATCAACAACAAGTTCCCCAACTCTTAAAGGATAACCTCACTCTAGCACATAATCAAATGAAACAATAGGTAAATACACATCGCAATGAAAGAATTTTTATGTAGGCGACTACGTATTTTTATGGCTACAAACATATAAACAAATGATACTCAAGCAAGCTAAGAAGGATAATAAATTATCACCCAATTACTATGGTCCTTAAAAGGTGTTGTAAAAGATTGGTACTGTGGCATACAAATTGGAGTTACATGCATCTTCTCAAGCACACCCAGTTTTCTATGTTTCATGCTTGAAGAAGGTTATAAGTGACAAGCTCCCAGTTCAAGCAATATTGCCAGAAATTGATAAAGAAGGAAAAATCATATTGGATCCTGAAACAGTCACAAAAACAAGAACCTGGTAGCTACAAAATCAATCAATTTCAGAGTATCTAATTAAGTGGAAGAACTTACCCATTGAAGATTCTGCATGGGATGATGATAATTTTATACAGAAGCATCCAAAACTACTCAAGCATTGACGACAACACTTTTTTGAAGGAAAGGTGCATGTTAGGTCCCTATAATAGTAGTCTAGCCCCCTTATTGTTATTATTAGTGTAACCTCCTATTGTTATTGTTGTGTCGATATAGCCCCCATATTGTTATTGTTGTGCCCCATAGGAGCCCACTATTTTTATTTTTGTGCCCTTACATTATTATTGTTATGTAAGCTCTAATTATATTGTGACCCCTTAGACTCTGTAGTATACCTAGGGGGCATAATATGGCATACAAAGAGAGGCACCCAAGGTAATAATGAGATGTAGGGATAATAAATAAATGGGTCATAGTCAATAAATAAAGTGGTTAACCCACATACTTTAAGGAACCATAAGTAGTTAGGAAACAATGTGATAGAGACCCATGGTAATTTCCCATAGTATTGTATGTATGAAGCCTATGTAGAGGCTAGAGAATTTCCATTGAGGGAGGTCAAGTATTATGTATTGACAAGAAAATGGATTGTGGAGTGCTCTCCTTCCTTAAGGAGTAGTTGTATGGTGTTACCCTACCTCAAGGGGTTTGATTAGTAAAATATTTATGTTTTATCATCTCTTGTTTGATTTCTTGGCAATATTTTCCATTTTAATATATTTGCAGGTCAGATTTGAAACTTTTGGTACAAAATTTGCAAAAACAAATAGAATATCTGAATTCCTTATAAAAAAATACCCAATTTCAAAAAAACATCAGTCGAATCGGAGTATGGATGAGGGAGATATCGCTAATAGAAAATCAGCTATTTTGTAGAATTGTTTCTGATGGAAATTCATGGATGATGACTCTCCAGTAAAATTTGGAAGTTTTTGTGGGGAATTTTGGGAAAATAATTGTCGATATAAGCTATTCTTGAAAAATGATTGAATTTAAAAAAACAAATCAGTTGAAATGGAGTCCGGATGAGGGAGATATTATTGATTTAAAATCAACTCTTTTTTTTTATATTTTTTTGTGACGACGAGACAATTGCAATGCAAATCTGAGTTTCCAAAGTGCCTAGGTCAGGATTTCAATCACATCAAAAAATGCAGAATGGTCATTCCATCTCCGAAAATAGGCTATAATAAGAATTTTTAGCCATATTGATTGAGTTGTAGCCATTTTAAATTTTTCGCATAAAGTGAGTGATTTTCTTCAAAATCCTTACTCTATTTTAGGGGTTCTAGCAAGATGATTTTTATAGGAAAAGATAATGGCCCTACTGTTGAAGAATTTCTAAAATATAAAAATAATCAATACCAATATTTGACATCCACCCTAGGGCTTGATATGAATGATGAAGCTACTACATGGTGATTCTCACTTGAAAGTTAAGTGAGGCAACTTCGTGGTGAAGAACTTGAAAAAATCTCTTTTAGAAAAATGGTCTCATACTAGAAACAAGGATAATAAGAAACATAAAGGGTTATTCTCTACTGGTATCTCCTTATTATAGGTTCATGGATGTATTCAGAAGGCATAGATCATTGTGTCTATCAATCCTAGTTGCAAGTATACTTTTATCAATGTTAATGTGGCAAAAAAATTACAAGTTTCAACAAAACAAATCGCAAAATCATAAGCTAATAATGAGGATGTTCAAATTTATAAATATTTGAAGCTTTATATGGATAAGTATGTGTTACATTCTGAATTTTATACTTCAGATATGGATAATGTGGATGTTGTTTTGGGATACCCTTGGATGGAATCGTCGAGCACTATCAATATTAATGTGCAAAAGAAATTCATGAAGCTCTGGTATAAAAAGAAGAAAATTAGATTGTAGGATACTTCCATTAAGAACTAGGTAGAGACTGTATCATATGATGAGCCCTTGATGGTCAACAACCAAACACAGAGATCAAACCAGGTACCAGAAAAATCACTAGACACAACTCAGACACCAATAGTGGAGGTGCAGAAAAACACTAGACACCACTCAGGCACAAATAGTAGAAGAATTAACAAAAGATATTCCATCAGTTAAAGCTTCAACATATCACCACCTGCATCACCTAGTAAGACAATAACCAGCAAGGTGGCAATGAATTAGCAACAAGGAAAACAACCCCTAGGCAACAGATATAGGTGCAACAATTCACTCAGAACACATAAACACAGAGGAAATACGAGAACCAACTTCCATCTCAAGCGAGCGAGGCACCAACTAGATTGAGTGTTCACCTTTCTTTAGGATGGATAGATGCATGTGCATGGTACCAGTGGACTACTCTTTTGAGTATATCTTATTATTTGTGTTTGTCTCATGTTTCTAGGATGAAACATGTTTAAGGAGAGTGGAATATAGTATACCAAGGGGGGCAAGATGGAGTATAGAGGGAGGTACCCAAGGTAATAATGAGATGTAAGGATAATAAATAAATTAGTGATAGTTAATAAATAAAGTGGTTAACCCACATAATGTAAGGGACCACATGTAGTTAGGAAATAATGTGAAAAGCCCATGGTATTAGATGTATAATATTTAGAGACCCATGGTAATTACTCATGGTATTATATGTATGAAGCCTATATATAGGCTAGAGACTTTCCATTGAGGAATGTCAAGTATTTTGTATTGACAAGCATAGTGGCTTGTGGTGTCTTCTCCTTCCTTAAGGAGTAGTTGTATGGTGTTACCCTACCTCAAGGGTTTCGATATTAATATCTATTTTCATGCTATATATTTTCAGGTCATATCTATTAAAAACTCCTATATATACCAATGAGGTCTTGTCATTTGTATAATCCAAGAATTGTTCATTTATTTGATGTAAAGCAGGTTGTCCCCTCAACGTGGCTATTTCTCAAGTCATTGATCTATCTTTTCTTCTATTTTGTGAGATGGTTGCATAACATTTTTTAATTTAATAATAATAATCCTTAAAGCGTTACATCATAACACACTTATTCCAAAAGCCACATCCTTATAGGCTAGGTACTTCCCATAATAAATGATGTTTTATGAATATAGAGAATTATGCTTTGCATGGGCCACCTTTTAATTCATGTCAACGTGCCACTTGGTTTATCATACTCATCGACTTCCTTAAGGATTTCTTGATAACCTTCCATTATTTATTTAACAACTCTAAATGAAACTAACTCAAAATTCATAGTCATAGTAGCACTCAAAGGCATCACAACAAACCTTTCTTCGACATCCTTAATGGATAATGTCTTAAAATAGTGGAGAATTACACTAACTTCTTATAATGAGATTTTTGTAGTGCGTCTCTCATTACCTTTACCAATCAAATATTCATCTCCTATTTTTCTTATGTGTCATCCCAGTGGTTTCAAAACATGTGAACATAGATATATATGTGAAAATTTGGAGACCCAAATTTCTACTTCAACAATTGATTAAATTTCTTCTATTTGTTAAATAACTGAACAAATTATTTACTATGTTCTGCAGTAAATATTGAAACCAATACACTGCAACCTTCACTAATTAAATTATATGCGGAAACAAGAACTGAGAAAGAAGAAATAAACAACACAAAATGGACACCATTGTTTTTGGACAAATTTTCCCGGAAAAACCCAATGTGGGAAAACTGGTGTAGCAAGTGCGGGTTTGTATTATTATGCAGTGTTTTTTTGAATACAATTCTTTGGATGCCCAAAACTGTCAATCCTATATATAAATATCTAACTAGGAAAAAGGTAGTGAGATGATCTCACCCTATCACTGGAAGATCCGACACTGATATGTGATAGAGATAAGCCTCTGCGCTGCCTCTGTGGAGTACTGCATCACACCCATGCATTCACTGCATCACTACTGCCAGGACTATGTTGCACTTCCTCTCTATCCTTTGCTAGTTGGAAACTTTGGTCTTCTTACTTCCCGGTTTCACACCCCAGCTCCAGCACTAGATCCCAATTGTTCCTCTACAAAATTTCAAACTCCCTATGAAGCTCTATGGTTCCACAACATAGCTTTGAGTGGCCCTGCGTCAGCCTCTCTAGATATCTTTTTGCCCTCTATGCTTTGTACTCTCTAGATCAGGAAAATTTCATCTATAAACTATCCCTGCCCCTCATTGCAATAAATCTCCTCGATCACCTTCTTCGACAACTGCTGCACTGCGCTCCTGAGAAAATCTATCTCTGATCTCTCAATCGATGTGTCTTCCAAATAGCCATCAAGCCTCTTCTTATAATCTTCTTGTTGATCAATTAGCGACCTAGATTATATTCTAATCAATGGCTAAGATCATTTTTACTTGATCCCCATCTTATTCTATAAGTTTCACCTCATGTTTAATTAATACCCCTTAATTATTTTAATTTCCTAAGTTTAGATTTAGGCATCCATTAAAAATAATTAATTAGTTTAATAAAAATCTCTCTAGGTGGAATTTCCCAAAACGGTTTCTGGGTATTCTAAAATACATGAGTAGTAGACTCCCTGCAAATTTTCAGGATTAGAGAACATCTAATGCTACTAGAAATAAACATTCCCTCTTAGTGAGGAATGTGCTCTAGAAATGCAACATGTTGATGCATCACCCTGACTTTGTAACATCTCATTCTCTGCTTCTAATGTATGACATCAATGCCCACCAGCTACTGTGAAAATGATGCATCTATGCTGCTGTTGAATCTGCATGCTGCTGCCAACTAAATCTACATTACAAATCTGTTCCGCTTGTTTTTGTTGCCTTCTCCAACAAATCCAATAGAAAAACTTCCAAAATACTAAATAGGTGTTCAACATGATGCATCTATTGCTAAAGTTATGAATTGTGCTAGTCTTTGTGCTGACCCTTTCAAGTCTCAGCGTTGCTGCTAACTCTGTACTATGCCAACTGCACTACTGCCAACTCTGCTCTATGCTGCTCAATTTTTGGCGCTCCTAGCCATTGCAACTGTCACTCCGACTCTTCTCTACACCAAATGACACTGGTCCATCCTGCTACTTTTAATTTGGGCTCCCGTAGCAAGGAATTGATCCAAGAGGTGGAATCCTCAAGGATCCTACCCATCTATGGCTTTTTCAAACTACAGTACTAGACCATGCCACCTCTCCCCTAGAGGTATCTAGGAAATCACGGAAAACTCCTCCTCCTCGATCTTTGTGGTTGCAACTTTTAGATCATGTTTATTGTCCTTTTCCTTCTTCTTGAGAGGACATTATATAACGTAGTGACCAAATTCACAACACCGAAAACATTTGATCTTCGAAACGTCCTTCTTCTTCCTCCACTACTCTTGTTGCCCCTTTGATGCAACAAATGCATTCTCCTCTTGCTCCTTGGGATTCATCCCATTGTTGCTACTACTATCAAGTTTGCACTTGAATAAGTCTCGCTTCCTCTCTTGTTATTGAAGAGTGACCCACATCCCTTCCCAATCCAACAATTTCTCTTTGCCTAGGATACTCTGCACAAATACTTGCCATTCTTTTGAGATTGAATTCAGGGCCAACCTCACCATCTCTGTAGGCTGAGGTGATGATTCTATAGTTTCCAACTGATCTCGGACTTCCTTAAGCTTTGATAGGAATGGATCAATGTGTTCCCTCTTCTACATCCTCGCGGATCTCATTTTCTCCTACAAGTAAATCTTCTGCTACTCGGAATATCCCTGATACAACAGATAAGTCATCCCACATCTCCTTAGTAGTCCCTTTGCCAACAATGTGTCATACAACATGATCCCTCACTCCATCGAGGATCAATCAGTTGGCCTTCGCCATATCAACTGTGTACTTCTTGAGCGGATCCACATCTGCAGGTTCAACTATCACACTATCGACATAAGTTTTGAGATTATGCTCATCTTGAAGGCAGGAGATCCTAGCCTTCCATATCACATAATTGGATGCTCCGTCCAATTGGTATTGATCTCTTAACCCATTAGCTTCCATCTCTGCCAACAAAAAACTTGAACTTCTGCCTCTCTCCTCTGCACAACTATTAGGCTGGCCTACATACTCGCTACTAGAGTTAGTAGATTTATGCCTTGCTACTACTGCTCAACAACTGGGAAATAAAATTCCTTGGCTCAGAATTCACTAAGGAAGAAATTCCCTAAAAAAGTGTGTCCTTCCTTCTTCATAAGTTTTTTCCCCAACAACCGTTGGTGAAAACTGCCTCTCACCTGAGGACTACTCAGCCCTAGCTCTACTACTGTGTTTCTCCCTTTGTCATTGAAAAAACACGAAATGGAAATCTTACCTCTCTGTCAACTTACTCAAAGAGAGATTTTCCTCGAGAATATTTCCATCCTGGCTTGGATTGCAAAATCCCTCTTGGGATTCGATCTACTGCCTATGCATCACTTTGATCTCCCTTCTTCTATTCAACATTGGGATCTTTCAGTTTGCTCTCTTACTTCACCTGCACTTTGATTCCATGTGAAAATTTGGAGACCTTTCTACTACAACAACTGATTAAGTTTCTTCTATTTCCTAAATAAATGTACAAATTATTTACTGAGTTCTATGATAAAGATCAAAACTGTGACATTGCAGCCTTCACTAATTAAATTATATGCGGAAATAAGAACCAAGCAAGAATAAATACACAATGCACAATGGACATCGTTGTTTCTGGACAAATGTCCCTGGAAAAACCCAATGTGGGCAAACCAGTGCAGGAGCTGAGGGTTTGTATTATTATGAAGTAGTTTTCTAAATACAATTCTTTAGATGCCCAAAACTGTAAATCCTATACAGAGATCTAACTGGGCAAAAAGACAGTGAGATGATCTCACCCTGTCACTAGAAGATCTGACACTGATATAAGCTAGAGATAAGCCTCTGCGCTTCCTCTACGCAGCCTCTGTGCAGTACTGCATCACACCCACACAATCATTGTGTCATTGTTGTTGGGACTGTGTTGTACCTCCTCTCAATCTTCTTCTAGCTGGAAACTTCTACCCTTTGGCCTCCTAGTCTCACAACCGAGCTCCGACACTAGATGACAACCATTCCTCAACAAAATTTTGGACTCCCTCAGAAGCTCTGTGCTGCCACAACGTAGCTCTACGTGGCCCTACATCAGCCACTCTAGAGTTCTTTCTACCATCTCTGCCTTACACTCTTCGGATCAGGAAATCTTTCTTCGGAAACTATCCTTGCCCCTCACTGTAAGAAATCTCCTCGATCATCTTCTTTGGAAACTGATGCGCTACTCTGTTGAGAAAATCGATCTCTGATCTCTCACTCGATGTATCATCCAAATGCCCATCAAGTCTCTTCTTATAATCTTCTCAGTGATCAATCAATGACCCAGATTAGATTCTAATCAATGGCACATATCATTTTGATTTAATCCTTGTCCTATTCTAGAAGTTTCACCCTCAGTTTAATTAACACCCTTTAATTATTTCAGTTTCCTAAGTTTAGACTTAGGCATCCATTAAAAATAAATAATTATTTTAATAAATCTATTTCTGGGTGGAATTTCCCAAAACTATTTCTGGTATTCTAGAATACATGTGTCCTAGCCTCCTTGCAAATTTTGAGGCTTAAAGCACATTCAATGCTACCAAAAATCAACAATGTCTATTGAGAGCTATGTAGCCTTCAATGCAAGACTTTTTTCTATGGCATCTCTCATCCCATAATCTTCTACAACATGATTTGCTTTAAGGTTTTACAGGAATGAAGATCAAAAAATTTCAATGATCTAAGTTTTCCCATCGAGGCTAGAAATTCTTGTAACACAGACTTACAGGATATGACCATTAGTTCATTCTTATAATTTGTAATGGACTTGGAATAATCATATTTCACTTGTATATTTATTTAAATAACATGTCCACATCAACTTTGGAATGGGCGATAATAACACATCTATTTGCATGGGTCCATCAAATGGTCTTTATTTTATCCCACATTTCGCAAACGAACGGTTTAATTGGTGTTTATATGGATCAACACTCTTACAGCTATTCAACAGGTAGCGCTCATATCATGTTTTTCCCACTTAGTCGTGGACATCCCCCTCTATTTGAATCCTAATATATCAAACTTGTTTGTAAGTTATGGATGGTAGTATTCAATAATATATACCCCATGGAATGGGAACTCGGAGACTGGGCTTTCGAGTTCAATATTTTAATAAAATTGATCCCGAATATTTTTAATAAAATAACCTTTTTGTCAAAAGGCCTAAAATGTTTATAAAAACACAATTCTTACGAAAAAAATTGAAATAAAAAAATATTTTTCTTGTCATAGCTTATGATAAATATTCTATCCTTAAGCTACTCTTTTTTTGAACTTTCCATGAATTTCACCTGAAAAACCTTCATTATCTTCTCTTGGAAAGATTTGGCTTCAACTGGGGACAATGCTTTGCTTGCAAAGCACTGTGAATTGCAGGGAAATAGCCCTTGTTAGGCATGGAGTCAAATTAAAAACTAAAACTTCTCCCAATTAGCTCCAAAATTTGAGGAAATGAAAACCTCCCTCAAACCTTTATTTTCCAGAACTTTATTCTTTCTTTTAGAATTGGAAGAAAAACTTTTGTAAACTAAAAAATAAATGCTCAATATCTAATCTTATTTATGTACAACTCGTACCTCTATACAATGTTGATTTTGATCAAGTATAATCCACCTTCCAATGGTACCATGGAAACATTTCATTGTTGGACATTATGCTATTGTACTCCTAAAATTCAGAAATTAAAACATGCATGTACCATATGAATTATTGAAATAAAATATTTGACACATACCTCAAAACTATTATTTTCTACTAACTAAAGACGGTTGCCATATAGTCAACTACGTGATCATAAAATGGATGAAATAAAGCTGCATCTGCCTCATTTTCTTGAATAGCTCACATATGTCGTTTTTCATATGGCAACCACAATCACTATTTGTATCTTCAACTTTGGGCTCTTCCTGAAAAGATTGTTGTTGGCCATCTTCTTCCCACTTGCCTATAAGGAAATCCTTCTAAACATATGCAACGAAATCCTCCTCCTTTGATCTGTATGAATCATAAATTGGAGGATATTCTAAAAAACCAAAAACCTCATTTGAATCATAAGAATCATAAATGAGAGCACTAGTAAAATATATAAAATAAGACCTTCAAGGGTTATCCTGCAACTTGATAATATCTTCTTTTCCGAGGACATATTTAGGCCATTTTTAAAGCCCATAAAAAAAACACTCAAAGAGAAGGAAATAGGTGAATATTCACAGCGAAACATTGGTTCTTATCACCCTCAAGAATTAACTCTGAAATATAAAAAGAAAAACGAGAGAAGATATTACAATTTCGCTCCAGGACATCGACACCAATTTGATTGTTTTTGCTGAGAGATATTTCTTGGTTGTGAGGGAACCAATGCCTGGGATATTTAAAGATTGATTAAATTTTTTAAAATCTGTGGCTAGAGGGATAGGCATAACAAATGATCTAATTTTGAAACCTAGCTTTAAAGCCAGATTGGCCAAGAAAACTGAGGTTTTGAGGGTTTTATATTAATGGGAGAGCTGGAAAAAAGGTAAAGGGGACAAAACTTTATAGATCTGGAAGTTAAGAATCTGGGCTTAAACTGTGTAGAAGGAATGATGAAAAGGAAAGGAAATTATGGGTGAATTTCTAGCATGGTGGAGCACATATTAAGACCCTTTAAATATGAAATGTGAGTATCATTCAAGATAAATTCACTATCATAACTTAAAAAGATCCACGACTTCATTATACTCATGCTAGCAGTAGAAAAACATTAATAAAATAATGAAAATGCAACAAATAAAGACATTTCTACAATATCCTAAGAATTGGAATCAACATTGGTTTATATTTTTCAATCTCACAGAAATTTCTTCGTTACATTGTCTCCATAACTCTAAGACTATGAACCTTCAAATCCTTACAAAATATGATTTTCAAACTTTTATTTTCCCAGAATTCACTATTTCTAATCAATTATAAAACTGATCCTTAAAAATAATTAGTAAACTGTATTTCTCTTTTAAAGAAAATATTTAAGAAACAACAATGATTCATATTACAAAATATATATATATATATTTCCATGTAAAATATTTACAAAAGAGTGTTATGAACTTTAATGCATTTTTGACTTTATGGAATAAATATGAAGTTAAATAAAATTTAATGTGAAGTGTGAATCACATGGGCCATCGGTGTTATCATATGCCACATTGGAAGTGAGATGGAAGGCACAAACCTCTTTGGAAATTCGGAACTGTGTGGATCCCTTTGTTGTTCTTACACATAAGCTAGCAAAACCACGTGGCTTTTGGAAACTATAAATCGCCCTAGGGAGCTCTCACACCAGTAAATGGTTTTCCAATGAGAGAGCATAGGAAAAATATCCACTGTAGATTTCCGGATCCATATTTTTGAAGGAAAAGCTACTTGGGGGTTCTTCAACCACATAAACTCCATGCATATAACACCATTAAGATCCCACTGATTTGAGCAAGAAACAATGTAGGCCATCGATTTTTGTGGGGCCTGTTTGAGGGTGAAAATATGGAGTTGGGTTATAGTTTTTGATGAATGATGACACATTTGGGTGGGAAAAACAAAGATTTGATCGTTTGATTGAGACTTTTTTAAGCACTAAATCAAGATCCTTGGTCACTAAAAAGGTATCTCAATCGATCTATTTGAGTTTGAATTTTATGTGCTCAATCGAATTAAGCGCTCGATCGAGCCTCTTAAGTCCTACAATCCACAATTTTAGCATCCCTTCTACAAAATTTCCTACAACACCAATTTGTATCCTAGTAGACTTAGGCTAAATTTTTCCTTAGGTGACAGAGTTGTTCACATTAGATTCATGAAGGAATCCTCTATCCAATGGCATATGAGTTTGTAATTTTTCAATTCATTGATATTTTTCATCTAATTGTTTTTTTTAAACATAATGCTTGAAAATTTTTTTTAAATATAAAAAATTCAATATCATAAAATATACACAACCAATTTTTTTTTTTTAAATACCACTATAATTTTTTATGAGTCCTCTTCGAAAGGGTACTTTTAGTTTTTTAATTTATTTAAACAGTTGAAAAAAGTCTTATGTGTCTGCAAAATGCAATAGAAATATTATTTCACCAACTTCGAAAAAAAAAAAAAAAACATTTTTGTATAAAAAATAAATTTTAATACGAAAAAGTTAGCTCTCTCTCCATGTAGATCATGCTTATATATATATATATATATATATATATATATATATAATATATATATATATACATATATATATAGTACACATTTTAGAATAAGCGATCCTACGTGAAAACACACATACCTCTAAATATGCATGAAATTTTGCAATAGGATAAGCATTTCATTTAATGAAAAATTGACATATTATACTAAACTAAATATTTTTGCAAAAAATATGATTAGGCCAACCACATAATTTTTCGCAATTTGTCTTTTTAGTCCAAATCAAAATTCACACTGCTTATATGAATTTTAAGAGCTTCAATTTGATAAAACTTGAAATTTCATGGCCACAGTTGGCCCAAAAGTATAACCCATTTTTATGCTTTCACCCTAAAATGATAACGCTCGTCTTTCTCGTTGACCCTTACAAAATTATAGTTTTAAATTATTAATTTAAATTAAAAAATAAAGCCTATAAAATTGCTACACACGTTACACTAATGAAGAAAAATGGAATTTTGAATTAATTAACAAACCATTTTGTTTATGGTACATAATAATTTAATATATATGTTATTAAAAAATTATTTATATTATTGTACATAGTTAAATTAGTGATAAATACATAGTAATAATATATAGTACACAAAAGCAATTCTGTGCCATCATTACACAATAAAGAGGGGAGAATTTCAACTAAATCAATTTGAGAATAAATAAAATAAATTTATTGAAAAATAATAAATTTAATTCATATTGTTAATCTTTGGATAGATTTTAAATTTTTTTGGTCAAAGAAAAACTAATAGAAAGTCAATGAAAAAATGAATATGTTATATCTTGCCAGCAGCATGTATAATAAGCCTTAAAGCTATACATCATAATACACTTATTCCAAAAAACACAAATTTATAAACTTGATGCTTTCGATAACAATACCGCATAGCTAGCACCCCATAGTTGGCGTTCCTCCCTCTGAGTGTAATTATTGAGTAATTGTTGAAGTTTGAAAGGTGAGAAAAATGCTATTTATTATTTGGAAATTTACTATACATCAATCATGTTTATAATAGCTAAAGAGTACTCAACAATAAAAAGAAGATAAATGTGAGGTGAATATGATTATTATCTTGCATTGGAATTTTTCCAACTAAAATAACAAACTATATATATATATATCCTCTCCACAATTTATATTTTTATACAATACTACAATTACACAAATACATTTGAATATGTTAAACATAAACATCAAACAACAATAACCATCCTTAAAGAAGGTGGGCATATAGATTTGAAAGCATGGCCATATTGCTTTCATTCATCAATCTATAATAGGGGTAAACCATTATAATGCTAAATAATGAATTTCCCTATTTCTAATTGGTAGACATGAAAGTCACAATGTACACATGATTAAAACATGATGAAGTAACATGTACAGATACAATCATTTCAAAATAACAGTTGAACCAATTACATTTAAAATAATTAAATTTACATACTATGAAAAAAACTAATGTGTAATGTTAAATCATAGAAAACTTGTAATTTTTTTGGGAAGTGGAGTCGTCTACATTAACCAATTTGTTTAAAAATACTATCTATAAATAAATAAGCATTTCATCAAATTTCTCAACACGATTTTCTTTTAAAAATGAATAAATATATAAATCATATAACGCCATATTAATATAAATAAAATGTTAAAAATAACTCAAATGAAATGATATATAAGTAGTATGTGATCATTTGTAAGAGTGTAAATAAAATGCTAATATATATGTGAAATTATTAAAAAATTATTATGAATTTAATTTATTTTTAAATTATTAATATTAAGAAAAAAATAAATTAATATTATTTGTTTAGAGTAATTATTTATTATAGTAAAAATTTAATACATTCCATTTAATTAATGTTGATTAATAAAATTTAATAATTTATAAAATAGGAATAAAAATATTATGAAAAGAACTTATTATAGAAAAATACCAACATTAAGCACATATAATAATATAGAAAATTAAATTATTTTGTTAAAAAATAAATATTAAATTCATTTTAAGTAATATTTAAATATAAAATATGTAATAGAAACATAATTTTAATATAGTAGATTTATTTTAAAATGAAAAAAATAATTATATACAATTTAATGAAAAGATTTTCATTAGTGAAGTAACATGTATACATGTAATCATTTCAAAATAACAATTTGAACCAATTACATTTAAAATGATTAAATTTACATATTATGAAAAAATAAAAATAAAAATAAAAACGAATTTGTAATGTTAAACCACAAAAAAGATGTAAACTTTTTTGGCCATGTGCAGTCATCTATGTTAATAAATTTGTTTAGAAATGATATTTATGAATAGAGAAACATCCATTGAATTTCTCAACAAGTTTTGGCAGAATGTGCTTGTTTGTAAAACTAAAGATGATCATTCTATCCCCCTAGAAAATTGGAACAACTATCTTAAGAAGTTGTATGACTCTCGAGACACCATGGGCACCATATTAACACTCCTATTAAGGATGATATATTTTCCCTGGAAACCATTGAGTCTGGGATTAATAAATTCACTAATGGGAAAGCTAAAGATATTGAAGGATACCAAACTGAGATCTTTAAAATGGGAAGATCTATCCTCATTCCTCATCTCCACAAGCTTCTCAATTTGGCTGCACAACATGGTTTCCCTAAGCTTTCGACGTGAAACTTTATTGTGCCTATCTTTAAAAATGGGGACGAAAGCATTCCCTCTAACTAAAAAGAACACTATGATTAGCCACATCGTAGCCAAGCTATATGGGCTCATTTTGGAAAAGAAGCTTAGCCTTTGGCTTGAAAACCATGGTAAAAGAGCTAAAGGGCAAGTTGGTTTTAGGAGAATCGACCATGTTGTCACTCTCAAGATCATTGTAGAGGAACGTTGCAATAGTAAAGCTGATCTCTTCTGTTGCTTTGTGGACTTTAGAAAATATTTTGAAACTATTCCTCGAGATAATCTCTGGGAAAGACTTAAAGAGATCATGGTTCCTCCTGAACTAAGCATTCATGTGATCGGCCTCTACGAGAGTATCATTGCTAAGCTTAAGACCAACGAAGGGTGGTTTAAAGATATTAAATGCAATATTGGGATTAAGAAAGGGTGTCCCCTATCTCCTACTCTTTTTGGCATTTACATCGATAAGCTTGAGGAGTGTCTCAAAACTGCAGGTTGCAAGGGCACTGAACTTGGTGATATAATCATTACTCTTCTCCTTTATGCTGATGCTATCATTCTTCTTCAAAAGGCCATGATGACCTAGAAAAGTAGCTTAAGACTCTTCATGTCAACTACCCCAAGATGGGTATGATAGTTAATATTAACAAGCCTAAAGTCATGATCATTAAATCAAAAAACACCACCCATGGTAGTTTCTTCTATGATAACCATTGTTTATAGAAGGTTTCTTCTTACAAATATTTGGGTATTGACTTTCCTTATCATCTCAACTGCAATTATATCGTCAAAGAAATGATTATTGAAGGTTGTAAAGCTTATCATGAGCTTGAAAATAATTGTAAGTCAGTCGACCTTTGCATTTGGATTAAAAAAAGGTTCCTCTTTGAGGCTCTCATCACCTTTGGTGTCTTATACAAATGTGAAGTTTGGGGTTGCAATATATCCAGAGAGTCATGGAGAAAGATTGAGATGATTCAAAAGTAGTTCATAACCTACAACCTAAAGATCAAGGGAAATACTCCATATCCTATCCTCTTGATCGAAGTTGGCTTGTCCCCCATTGAAAGTATGACTATGTTTAAATATCTGATGTATAAGAAGAAGCTTTACAACAATGAATCCAAGAGGTTCCCAACAATTGCTTTTAATTTTAGTCAAAACCCCCACCTTTGCCTCAAGTGCGGGTGGCATAAGGATGTTGAGTATTGGCTCAACCATTGGGGGATTAAGGAGGAGATCATCATGGGAAGCAAGGATAGTGTCGAAGATACTATTACCTCAAATTTTAAGGACAAGTTATGGGATGATAAGGAGTTGGAGGGTAAAAGGAAGCTAAGATATTATAAGGAGGTGATCAACCCCATGATTGATAACCAGAATTATCTCTCTGTGTTGACCAGCACTAAGAAAAAAATGAACATCACTAGGATAATAACTAATTCTCTTGAGCTTCGAAGTGAAACCGGGCGATAGTCTACTCCCAAGGCTCCTTAGGATGAGAGAATCTGTCACATTTGCGATAATAAGAAGATGGAATATGAAAAACACTTCCTTTTATACTATCTGACTCTTACTCACATCCGCTCTCAATTCACTAACATCTATCACACTTCCAATCTTCTTGACTTATTAATCGAACCCAACTATAGCGATCTTGGAGCAATTCTTCGTCTTTTTTCTTTTTCTTTTTTTTTTTATCACAAAAATAAGACTTTGAAGAATCACAATTATATTCTTTTTCTTTTCTTGAGGTCTGGTAAATTCATTGGTCTTAGTAGACATAAATCATCATCATAGTACTATAGTCTATTTAATATATATTTGATAATATCAATTTATATTTTTATTATAATAATTAATTTAACGATCTTATTTATAATGAATTAAATAATTTTTAATTATTAAAAATTATACCAATTTAACAACAGATTATATATGAAACTTATAAGCCTCTTGGGGATGATATATTTTATTGAGTGCGACTTCTTATATGATAATATGTAAGAGAATAGAGCCTCATCTATTAAAATAAAATATATAAATATTATTTTTAAATTGAGAAGATTATTTCATTATTAAGGGTCGCACAAAATCTATGTTAAAATATCTTTGACAAAGATATATGAAATGTATTATTGAATTGAGGCTTCTATGATCCACAATAGTTGCAAGAAGAACTTCGGTGCGTCACATGAAGAAAGACCTTTGTCGATGCCTTTCAAACCAACTAGTGTGGTTCATCGTTAGGACAAGTTGAAGAAGCAGATCTAGCTTTGCATGTTAAATAGTCTGAGCAGAGCCCCCAATGGCTATCTTGACCAACAACTAATTTTGACTTTGGGACCAGAGTCAAAAAGTCATTTTTATAATATAGTTATATTTGGTGACCATTCCTTTAAAATATATAAAAACATTTATATAAATAAAATAATTTAATAGGTGGCTTTTGTTAATAGTTAGTTAAAAGGTTAATAATAAAATTTATAAAGTTACAGAAATATTATAATACAAATACAATAGGGTATTTGTTAGATAATAGTTAGGTAGAATTAGAACGAGAAAATAAGTCAAAAAAATAAAATAAATAAAAATAAAAATAAAAAAATAAAAAATAAAATAAAAAATAAAATAAATTAAATAAATAATAAAAATATAATACTAAGATAAATATAATTAGAACATAACTTAGTAAAGGGAAAGTTAGTTGAAAAAATCAAAATTAATAAATAAATAAATAAAAATAAAAGTGGGAATAAAATAAAATAAATAAAAAGACATAAATATATAAAAATATAATAAGATTCACAAAGAAGGGGTCCCTTTGAGGCCTATCGTCAACACCATTGGTGGTCTGGCCTACCTTCTAGCTAAGTTCCTTTCCCTGAAACTTAAGCCCCTGGTTGACCGCACTAAGTCCTTCGTGAAAGACTCTGCATCCTTCATTAAGGAGCTTAAGGATATTAAACTTGACCTTGATGACATTCTCGCCAGTTTTGATGTGGTCTCCCTTTA
>APFE031061026.1:0-39101 GCA_000404065.3 Pinus taeda | reverse complement strand
TGGAAATAAATGAATAGGGACATCAAAAGGCCATGCAATCTTTTTTCCTATGAAAACCAAATTATATTGCTAAAAAGTCAGAGATTGTAGGCCCTTATAAAGGTGCTTTACTTCTACACATGCAATGACAAGAAGTGGTGATCTTACTTCAAGCTTAAAACTAATGTATTGTGTTTCAATGAAATGATATCATAATAATCATTTAACATGAAAGCATAAATATCAAAAATATTGAATATAATACATCTCACCTAATGCTCTTCTTCAATGACAAATCTATCCTAGATTGAAAACCTCATTAGTATTTTCCAACAATATAAATCAACAATATGAAATGGATACCATATGATAATAGAAGCCCTTAAATTGCATAACCTTCATGGGATATTTTGTAAAAAGCCAAGCCAATAGAGTTTCCTGCTCCAGCTTTGAACAAACATTACAACAAGGGAGCTTCTCTTTGAATATAGATGAGCCCTAACCCTTTATGAATAGAATAATAATAAAATATGCTAGATTCATGTTTTACTCCTAAAAAACACTAAGAGATTTCAAAAGTGGATTACCACAGAAAACACCTCACAATAATAGTATTATGATAGGTTTGTAGTAAATAATGTGCCACATGTTACATCATCAAGTCAAAATGCCCCATTTAGCACTATAAGAAAAACACCTTTTAGTAGAGAATTTGGTAAAACCTCCCAAAAAAATATCCTTTGTTTGTTTATAGTGAAGCTTGCTAGTGGAGGTAAGCATCACAAAGTTTTAGCAAAGGTTTTTAGTTAAAGCACCTAATTGTATGAAGTGTATCAATTCAGTCATAAGAATGACACACCGGTGCATTAAATAACTAGGTGCATTGTTATATAATCTGTAATAAAAGAATATTTACTTTAATGTTAAACATACTATAACCTTGCATCTTAAACTTATAAATGCACCACTGTATTCCTATCTACAATGCATTGAATGAGGTTTAGACAATTTTCTATACAATATTGGGTTTATTTAAAAAACTAAAATATGTGTCAATGCACTCCCATACATGAAGCATCAATACATTCCTTATATAAGCACATTGGAGAACATTATATTATTTTGCAATCACACATTATAATTTATCATTAGACTATAAGTGCACTTCGTTTATCAACACCAAATTAGGTTTAGGCAATTTGCTATAACATATAAATTTTTATTTAAAAAATAAAAAATAAAATAGTAAATGCTCACCAATAGCTATGACATGCATTAATGCACCTTAGGAAATGATGCATCATATCCCATTTTTTTTAATGGATGGTGCACCACTAACACTTAAACACGTCAGTGTGTTAATATGTATAATGCGCCAAATAAGGTTCAAATTTTTTGCTAGGAAATATTGGCTTTTATTTAAAATATTACTAGAAGGCATTGGTGCACTCTCATAGGAGGATCACCAAATAAGGTTTCATTTTTTAACAACATCCATTACAATGCATCATAAGACAATAAAAACACTAGATCTAGACATTTTATTAGAAAATATAGGTTTTTCTTTAAAAAAAATAAAAAACTAAGGGGTGTGGTTTATAAGTAAAACATGCATGGATGTGTTCCATGAACTAGAGAACCATTCTAAAGCTTTTTGAAAAATCAAATGGTGTGCCACTCTTATATGAATGCACTAGTGTATCTTATTATTAGTTGCACCATGGTAGGGGTAAAAAAAAAAAAAAAAATACCAAACCTAATTGCTTTTAATGCTTCCAACCGCACAAGCATTAGCCCTCACCATTCCTTTACGACTACCCAATTGTTAGTGCTACTATCTTGCCAAATTCCTCGAGTCCTTCACTTTGCCTCTGGATTTACCTTCATTAACTACTAATAAAACAATTATTAATGGACTCGATAGAACTATCAAAGTCATAAAAATGAGTTCGTTTTTTAATTTCACAAAATGGTATCATATTAAATAATTTCTTTCTCTACAAGAAAAGCATACCTCCTCAATAAGAAAGAGACTGGGTAAATAATTTTTTTCCTCTTCATTTATAGTTTTAGTTAGTTAAAATTTTGAATTTGGCCTAAATTTAGTTTCTCTTGAAAAATAAAATAAAATCACAAGGCATGTTCAAGTCATTTTGGCTGACACTGAACTATGTAGTCTATCCTATAAATTTATAGGACACACCATTATCGATGCATCACCTTACACACAACACACCATTTGATCATTAAAAAAATTAAAAAATCCTTTTTTTGGGGTGTTTTTTGTAATATGAGGAGCCACTGTAAGCAATGATCTTCATATTATAAGTGCACCATCGAGAGTTTTTTATATACAAAACATATCTTAGGCTTGTTGATGCTCTATTAAATGTAAGAAGGCATAGTTCAGGGTGCTTCCATACAGACCAATTCCACCAACAACAAATTTTGTCTAAAAAATTCCTTGCACTTGATGGTACATTCAAGATTGTACAATGGCACTGACACTAATGCTTTTATACAAGACAAGAAGCCAACTAATAAAACAGATTTTTCCTATTTATTATTGCATAAAATGACACTTGGATACATTATTGGTGATGCACCGATATATTGTAAGTGCACTATTAATCCTATGCTAGAAATATTTTTTTTTTTCCAACTTGATGATGTGTTTCAAAAAGTATATGCCATTGGTCATGCTTCAATAGATAAAAGGTGCATTGTTGTGGTTGTGGTGCCCCTATACAAGTGACTCATTGATTATTGAAAAAAAGGAATAAAAATATTATCCACCTTCCCAATGCATTACGTTTAACTAGCAACACCGAATATGGCGCATTATGGTTACCTTACATTGTGGACAATGTGTCTATTTTTAAGGCACACTAGTATGTTTTACACAATTTTTTTTGCAAAAAGATAAATAATTTCAAATTTTAATAGATCTTAAAAAAATAATTTATTATATATTGTTCACCTTATAAGTGTGTGTGTGTGTGTACGTTCATGCACATTCACATTGTTTTTATTTTTGTTCGAAAAAATTTACATTATATTAACAAAAAAACTTACATAAGGTATAGTTAGACGAGCATGGAGAAGCATTTACCAAAGGCACTAGAAAAATCTGCAGAGGGCTAATCATCTGCCCCAAAATGGAGAAACCAGATGAGTAGCCTAGAAGAGTGTGAGCCGACATAATTCTAGCAATTAAATACAACAACACTAGTGGATAGTGCAGGGCCACTGAAGATGAGTCGTTGTTATCTTTCTAATAGTGTCAATTCGACAAAAGGAGCCAATAGTTTTGGTCTCTAAACATGAAAATTGCAAAAGCATTAGCTGAAAAAACCTGGTTACATTGTGTTGATTCTGTGTTGGTTGGGAGGAGCGGTGACTTTCTGCAAATACCCCTGCATGCATGTAGAAGGACCTACAACCTCAGCGTATGAATTCTCTTCAACAATTTAGCAGTTGTATGGTCTTCTCCCTCGAATACTGCACTTCCATTAGATGAGAATATGTGTCCTTCAGATTGCGAGCAGGAGAGGTGCGCCCAACAACATAGACAATGGAGGGCAAAGAGGATCTGAGAGGGATTAAAAGGGAGGAAGAGCATGGAATGTGTGGGGGAAAGGTCACTCTAAGGCTGTGGGAGAGACAATGGACGAAGGAATAGAGATGATTGGTGTAGGCGTTGACATCGACAATCCATCTAGCAGTGGAGGCACGGTCGCGTTCTTGGGTGAGGAGGTGGCGGGTGAGGAGATTACAAAGAGCCTAGAGACTAGAAATTGCGCTACCCCCACGACTTACTTCATTTGTTTCCATTTCAGTGACTCGATGCCGAATGTTATCAAGGATGTGGATTTGTAAGAAAACCAATTCAACATTCACCTCTGAAGCAGCAGGGGGTTGTCCCCATCCTTGACCACAACTATGTTCAGGGACCATTGTAGGCAAATGGAGATTGTGGAGAGGTGCAGGGGTCACGAAGCTTGCTAGAATTAGATAGGGGAAGGTGTAGGGAGAGACATGGAGAAGGATGGTCAAAAGAAGGAGAGGGAGGTGCCATTTAACATACAGGACAATTATTAAAGCATGTAGGAGGAACCCAATGGTTATGAGCATGTGAAGTTGAGGGAAAGGACAAGAGTTAAGGAGGGATGATTGCATGTGAGGTGGTGTTGATACGAAGGAATGCTAGGTGGAGTGGTAGGTTATTCCATATGCCGGTAGGTGGATTGACTTTAATTGACACCCAGATTTGGGAATGCACATGCATACTGTTATAACACATAACTTTTACAAGTTTATGGTTTGCTATAGTTTCAAATTTTGATTTGTATAGGTTATTTTTTTTAATTTTTTTATTAAATAATCTTCAAAATGTGATATATTCTACCCTTTTCACAGTGTGGGGCAAATAACGAGGAGATCAAATCAACACATCACAAGCCATCAGGGATCAACAAATCATAATTATTTTGAGACCCCCCAACATGAACAAAAGTTAAGTAAGAGGGGTTGAAAATGAGGTCAAGGTGGTAAACTGCTAAGGGCATGTGCAAAAAGAAAAATAATTTCAAATTTTAATAGATATTAAAAATGGTAATTTATTATAGATTGTGCATCTTATAAGTGTGCGTGTGTGTGTGCACATGCACACTATTGTAACACAAAAAATTGAGTTTATGGTTTACTACAATTTCAAATTTTTGCTAGTGCAGGTAATCTTTTTTTTTTTGAAATAAACTTCAAAATCCGATATATTCCACCCTTTTCACAATGTGGGATAAATAATGAGCAGATCAAATCAACGCATCACAAGCATTCATAGATCAACAACTTAGAATGATTTCAAGACCCCCCAACATGAATAAGGCTAACCAAGGGGGGTCTGAAATGAGATCAATGTTGTAAACCGCCAAGGACATGTGGTGCATGATGAAAGGATTCCCCTCCCCGCCCAACAACCCCCTCCCCCCATTTATCAAAATAAACATCAACCCCCTCCCTAGAAAGCCACACAGAATGATGTGGAATCAATTGAGGATGACTTAGGACTAGTGGGGCTAGGAACAATAGGTGGACCTGCCACTAATCAACAAAATCCAAGTGGCAACCAATTGTCATACTTATGTGTAACCCTCGTTAGCATGATGTGATTTGATATTTGAAAAATGAGTGGGAATATGTTCCTCGTATGGTTTTGTCGAATTGAAAGTTGTTGCATGTCCAAGAGAAGTTGTTCAACCATAAAAAGAGAAAAATGGGCAATTATCTCATTCATAGATATTAAAGGACAAAACATGATTGACATTATCAACACACTCATGTTAGTGGTTGTTGCAAGGCTTAGCAATACCCTTAGTTGGCAATTTCTTTAGGTTACTATCTTCCTTGGACATAAAAAGGGATAATATTAAATATGGTTGTGTTAGAGCCATAAACTCCAATAATCAAAACGATATAATATTACAAAGAAACAAAGATTACAATAGATCTAAAGAAAATACACGTAGTAGATCAAATGGAATTACATAGATAAACCGGTGAAATGATCTTTAGAAGCCCAACAAACACTGCATTTAATGCATCTAAATTAGAGAATATGGTGTCAAAGGTCATTAATCAACTGAATCAGGGCCAAATTACTACTAGAACTAAGTAGATGAAGATAGATGAATTGAAGCAATTGATCGTCAAGCTAGGGGAAAACCTAAAAGATACAGTCTTAATGCAAGCCCTAATTAAATCAAGGGACACATATATTCAAGTATTGATAAGGAAAATTGAAAATTCCCAACATAGAGCATGTGCAAACACTTGACTATGAAGCAATATAGAAAGAAAAAGGATAGTTGTTGACATTAATTATTGAGTTAAATAAAAGGTAGTAAATTATGGAAACAGATTGAAATCTTATGAAAGGGAAAAAGTGAACATATTTGACCAACATCCTGTTTAGGACCATCAACACTGGTAGACCTATCTATGAAATCAGTGGAAACAATGTCTTGTTTGAGCTTAAAGGATGTGGAGATTGAAAATCTCAGAAGACTAGTTTTAGTAAAAAATGAAGAAATTAGTATTTTTGAAGGAATGGGTAGTTGATAGGAATGTTACCATAAACATGGATCAATATTTGAAAGCTAGTCTCCAACAAGAAAAACAACAGTTGCAGAATCAATTGGAGGTATGAGAGCCTTGATTTAAGCAAGGCGTATATGGGTAGAGATTGCTATTGAAATTTTAGGCATGTGGAATTTAGTTATCGTGATGAGAGATGAATCATATTTGGTTTGTACTACAAAAGAAGTTAACTTTACAATAACATCAAATGGATATAATAGAAAACTTAATAGTTGACATACATTCATAATTGCAATTACCCAAGAACTTGCATGATTTTCCACAAGGTTGTTTAAAACACCCACCCAAGTTTAATGGAGAAGGTGAAGTAAATATTGAAGAACATTTAGCAACTTTTCTTAATTTTGTTAACAACATGAATATAGAGCCCAATGATGTGCATAACAAGTTGTTTGTTCAATCTATGGAAGGAGAGGTAAGAAAGTGGTTTAGAAAATTGTATGCTAATTCAATTCCTCCATGTCAGGTCTTGGAACAAATTTTATAAGGAAATAGGGTGAAAAGGGGGACCATTTGTACAAACTTGCATATTTGGGGCTATTAAAGAAAGAGTGGAGAACTAGTCCTTGATTTTAGTAAAAGATTTAACAAGTTGTGTAATAAGATTCCTGCAGATATTAAACCATCTCTTGTAGTTGTAAAGGTTACATTTGTTGCTACCTTTAATTCAACAACACTGTCAGGGAACGTAAATGATCACATAGAAATGGAAGTTAATATTGTTTCTTTTGGTAAAATTAGAGTGAAAGCACATATTGGAGAAAATAGAATGGTAAAACAAAGATATGATCCTTTAGGAGTAAAGATGAGAAAGAGTAGAAGATAGTTGAGATGACAAGGATGATTAGAAACCTCTCAAATAAAATAGCTAGAATGGAGTTGGAAATAAGAAATCCTCTAAGGAAGCTTCTAGAAACTACAAAGAAAAATCCAAGTTAGTTCAGGAGATTTGTTGGCACGCAGAGGTGACTCGGGGTTCATAAGTATGCTAACAAAGCCCCATCAATTATAGCCATTTTTGACACCTCCAAGTAGGTGAGGTATCACCTAAGGTATACTAATGGGTTTGTAGAACCTTTGAAGGCTATGCAAGGAAATAGGGGAACTAGAGGGGACTTTTCTTCAAAGTAACCCACCCCCGAACTAATGCAACTGTAATGAGATCTAGGATCTTTCCTCCGTTGATGTTAAACAAAATTTCTTAAAGAGCATGAAAATAAAATAAATGCAACATTCATGAAGAAGCAACACAAAATGAAAACTATATAGACAATGCAGAAATATTTGTTAACAAAGTTTACTAACAATGTGTAAGCTACGTCTCCGAGCCCAACTTAAAAGTGGAGAGGCCTCTATATTATCTCAGCAAAATAATGGGAAATAGATGGGAAAATACATAGAAATACCTCACATCTAGGGATGAACCAAAAATATGCTGCTCATAATCCAATTCTGATTGCACTAGTGGATTAGTCTCGAAATTTCGTGAATAATGAGTATAACTTTACTAGGTTCTGTAACTTTCACCTCTGGGCTCCTTAGGAAATCTTCAAGATGCCATAATAATTGAGATTATTCTAAGAATATTCCTCCATAATATTCCCTAGAATATACGCTAGGAATCTTTCTCAAAAACCACACCGGCCTGGCACGGTTCCACTGCGCCTGCGTTGAGTTCCACTCATCCCTTCTTGGCCCGACCTTCGTATGCCCTCATGCTAGTCGAATGGTTGATTATATACATATTGTTGGGCAAATAAGATACAACCTATAATTTTGGCATATTCGTAAGTGGCTCATGTGTAAGGGAGGAGGTTCTGTGTTCAAACCCATGATCCTCCCCCTTTTGTTTATACTTTACAACTGTTTATATATATATTACAACTAGCCAACCAACTATTATAACAAATTTTAATTTTAAATTGTTTGTTGAATACATTATAACCAACTGTTTTTTTAGCCACATCGAACAACCACGTGTTCATATAATATTATATATATATATATATATATATATAATATATATATATATATTATATGTAGATATATATATATATATATCTAGTTACAACTAGCCAACCAACTATTATAACAAATTTTAATTTTAAATTGTTTGTTGAAGACATTATAACCAACTATTTTTTTTAGCCACATCGAACAACCGCGTGTTCATACTTTTGACTGGCCACATTGACCAACCACGAGTGGGAGTTTGTTTGGGTCTTGTGGTGCCACATGGTGCCATTCGATTGGGCCACATGGTAGCCATTCATTGGCCAATGCCACATGGATGGTTGGGATAGGTGCCACATCAAATCTATGGGTAAACTTGGCCTACTAACTGGGTTAACACGTGGTAGCCTATGGGAGTGCCACATGGCACCTAGTGAGTCCCACCTTGCACATTTTTTTGTTGTTTGTGCCAAAATTTAGATGAGCATAACTTTGTCATACAGACTCAGATTGAGGTGTCATTGCGTTATTGGAATCGTCTTGACAATGTCTACAACTTGGTGTCAGTTTTGTTGATATTTGAGGACTTCAAATTTTGAGTCTTTTTGGATCCTCCCTGGATCACCATGTGTGGTAGATATATTCATGAAAAAAATGAATTCATATAGCCTAACAACATACATTGAAACCTTCCCTGCAACTATGGTGTGTATCAGTTGAACATAATATGTGGTTTAACTAGAAAAGTAAACATTCATTAGGAATTCATTGTATGAGTGAAAATACAACTCTTACACAAAACAAAAGAAACATAGTTCATTCATTTATGCAGTGACATGGCTATTTACATTACATAAACTATCCACACAGAACATTCGCCAGAAACCTTGCAAAGGCTCTATAACTCATTCATTGATCCCATCATTGGTACAAAACACATAAGCGACAAAACCATGAGGTTAGCACAAAGCCTTTGAATATTTCATATTAATATCAAACATCAAAAGTACAAGTTATACAAAAGCACAATACATTCGAATGTGGGAACTTATACTATCATCATTCATATTACACTAACTAACCAAAACATTACAATAACCATAGTAAATATCAATAATAGGACAACAACCTATAAGAGCCATAATAAAACCTTCAACAAAGCTAAAATGTAGAAGTATCATCCAAAAATGACCTCTACCATTGACAAAAAATCATTATATAACTTTAGTCTCTAACATCATGCTTGAGGAAAACTTCAACCAACTCACCTACCCATCTCACCCTAATGAGTTGTTCTTGTATGTGCCGAGCCACAACTGTTCACTAGACCATAATAGGTCAAATCTCCACCATTTCCCATATCTAAGAAACCTACAAAATTGGAGGATACAAGTGTCAACAAAAGAATATTCCAGTTATGGCACAATCTTCTTGACCTTTTTCGCACATCTAAACAATTTATCGAGCATTTGCATGATAATATTTGTGCGATGTCCACCATTCTCTGTGAAATTTCTCTACATAGACAAAATTTGAAATTTTTTTGCCTTGTCCTCCTGTTGTCACTACTATAACACCCTCCAAATTTTGGCCTACATAAAAATTTTGGAGCCTCCCTTTTATCATGTGAATTTTCGTTTTGTGGTGTTAGAATGATTTAATATTTGTTCTCCAAATTTTCAAGCCCCTTTTTAAAGAAAACCAAAGTGTTAACTTTTGTTAAGGGAAGTGTTGTTGTTTGTGAAAGGCAGTTTTGGCACATATTTAAGAGGTAGCTCCAGTGCATTCTCTTGCATTAATGGATCCTATATATCATAGAGATATGCATTGGAAACCTTCCCAAGGTATTGTGCACTAAGTATCTTTACACTCGAAACTTGTGTCATAAAGGTATATCTTAAGTGTTGCACTTGGAAACAAGTGTCGCTTTGTGGTCATTTCAATGGATACATGTTGATTTTAGGTACTGTATGTCTCCTTGTCATTTGGATGATATTTTATGATTGTGTGATCATGTTCAAAACTTGTTATATGCTTTCACTCTTACCCTCCTGTTTCATTGATCTCAGAGTTGATCATTTTCAAAGTTTTCTATGTTCTCATAATTTGCTCAATCATTGACTAACCTTTAGCTTCTAGCTACTACACACTACCCAGTCCTAAGTCATAGGATTGAAACCTTTACCTCTAGTAATTACACACTGCATAATCCTATAGGAAAGTCTCCCTATACTGCGCATTGAGTCACTATAGTTCTTAGTCACTCAATCTTGCTAGTTGCCCAATGCGCAATTCTGATTAGACCTTCCTTGCCCTGCACATTGCGCAATCACAATGGATAGTGGACCTTGTTTGGACCCTTCTAGTGCCCAACTACACAGTTCCTTGAGCCTCTCCCTTAGCCACTACGCACAACATAGTCATAGTGCCCAATCACGCTTCCCTGCCTCCTAGACTTGTCCACTATGAAATCCATGACTTGCCTCTCCCTTAGGAAATCATAATGCCTAGCCCACCACTCCTTGCCTCCTGGTCCTGCGTATTGTTCCCAAGAAGGCTATCTCCTATATATTGCACACTGTCCCATCACAGTCAGCATGTTGCATGAGAAACAAGGTAGACTAGGTGATTTCAGGACTTATATTGTCTTGTCATTAGTGAAATCCATTTACAGGTGTTATTATCTTAACATGGAAAGATGATGCTTAAGGAGGACATTAAGGAGATGATACAAGAAGGCACTTGTGGATATAAAATACAAGGAGGTCATCAAACAAAAAGACAAAGGGACACTGGACTATGAAAGATGAATGAAGACCAAGATGACACGAAAGACTCTAATACTATAACCATAACTTTGGAGGATGAAGATGAAGTCCAAGCAAGACCTACCATGAAGATGTGAAGACATAACAACAAAGAGAAGAGCTTGGCATTAATACACTACACTGAAGTCTTATGTCACCGTCACCAAGTCATGGGTTCTCAAAGTGATCCAGGTGGATAGTGGTGGCCACCCTTCTATTCCACTTAGACCCCCACCATTGTTTCTTTTCAGTTTCCTTAATTATAACAAATGTTTTTGGCAATTTTTTAGGTCCTAAACTTCCAGAGCCATTTTGAGGTCCTAAAGGACATTTTTTTTTGGGAAAATAGAGATATTGGAAAAGTGCAAAGCTAGTTTACTAGTTTGTTTTCGACCTTCTCTTCGACATATTCGAAACAAGGTATTATGATAGCCAAAAGGAGGTCATATGCCAAAATTACGACCCTAGGAAGTTAACGTTCCAACTAACCCCAATGGGGCCCACAAGATTTTGGTGCTTCATCTCCTAGGGTTAGGTTTTTGGATGTTTAGGGTTTCCCATTATTTCTCAATGATAAAAAGGCCACTAAGCCTCACTGTAACATAGTTCATAAGGCATGTAGCCACCACATCTCTTCTTAGAGATAAGGTGCCATTGACTGAGCTAGTTTATTTCCATTCTGCATGTAAATAGTTTCTAGTACTTTGTTATTAATGAATTGAAGTTTTGTTTTCACTGTATCTGTGTGTTTTTTCTTATGTCTTATTTCATTTCGTTGCTGCATAAATATAGATTAGTGGTATCAGAGTGATATGCTCTTTCTTTGTTTTCTGTGCATGTCCCCAATGAGGTTCGGGTATAAGGAGTTAGGATTTGAACTGGTTGAACCTTTGCAAGACCAGCCTCACCGACCTTGACGACCTCCTATGGAATAAGAAATGAAAGGTGAAGGAGTAGGAGATCCTTTCAAAATATTGCTCGAAGAAGTCCTCAAGCGACAAAGGAACGAGGTGATGGACAACTTTGCTGAGATCCTTCGCTAGATGCCCACAGACGACACATCTTCATCCAAAAAATACTCTGCAGGCGCCACTCCCTTTAAGGTACAAGTCAACTTCGACATTCCCATATTTGAAGGCTAGATAGATGTAGATTCCATAGATAAATGGTTAAATATGTTGGAAGGATATTTTTTAGTTCATGATTTTTTGAATAGGGAAACAATTACTTTTGCACTCCTTAAAGTCACTCCCCTGTGAGCACAAAGATGAGGGGGAACTCTCACTGTTTTCAGTTACACCCACATGGAATTCTTTCCAAGATGTCATCAAGGAACAATATTATCCTGTCAGGCACTATGCAGATAAGTACATAAAGTGGACCGCACTACGACAGGGAAGGGACCAAGATGTGTCTAAGTTCACAAATATTTTTCATACCCTTCGCACGAAGTTGGGTATGAAGGATTCTGAGAGGAATATGGTACTTAAGTACCGCTGTTGTCTACACAAATACATATAGGACAATATGGAGTTCCTGGACAGCTCCTTGGTTCGCATTGCCTATCAATATTCTATCAAGATCGAGAAGAAATTTAAACACAAGAAGTGAGACTTTGGATTTGCGAATTCTAAGCAAGGGAAAGGCACCCCCAAACCACAGAACAAAGGAAAAAGCCAAGGAACGGTGACCCAGGACAACCCGTCGAAGTCACGAGCAAAGAAAAACACCACAAAGATAAAGGACATAGGAAAATGGTGTGAGTTCCATAAGAGCCCCACTCGCAACACAAGTGAGTGTCAAGCCAAGAATTTATTGGTGGTCGAGCGCAATGCTACAAAGTCAGATGCATGTTTCGACTTAGAGTCATAACTTGACAAGGGGAATGAAAAAGGGAAGAAAATTATCGCCACCATTGCCACCACCAATATCCAGAAGATTGAGCCCAAAGATCCATAGGAGGAGGATCATCTCTTCCACTAACAAATGTGGGTGAAGGGCTTGCCACTTCAATTCATTGTTGACAGTGGGAGCCAAAAGAACCACATTTTAGTAGAGGTTATGAAGTGGTTGGGCCTACCGACCACACTGCACCTATGGCCGTACACCATTAGTGGCTTCACCAAGGACGAAATCTCCGCATTAACCAACAGTTCCACTTTCCTAACAACATGAAGCCCTTCACAAATGAGGTACTGTGTGATGTTGCTCCTCTTGAAGTTTATGATGTATTATTAGGCCAACCATACTTGTGGAAGAGTCATCTTGTGTACGAGTCAAGGCCTTGCACTATTATTATTAATCTAGGTAGTAAGTCATACAGAATACCGGAGGTAGCCCCGCCTACCGCCACCTCTTTGATCTCTGCTAAACAGTGTAGTAAGATCATCTCCCAGACTGGGAAATTTGTTTTATTTTTTATTCATTCTCAAAGTAAGGGGAAGATCGTGGCCAAATTCATGGCCCTCATGAAGGGTTCCATCATGCAACAAAAGCAGGTGGATAAGGTCATGGAAGAGTACATGGACATCTTCTCCTCACCCAAAAGGGTACCTTCACACTGTCAGGTCAAACATTTGGTCGATCTAACTCTCAAAGAAACTCTACCAAATGGGACGATATTCTACCGCTCTATTATGGAAAATGAAGAAATCAAGTGAGAAATCCAAGAGTTGTTGTAAAATGGCCACATCCGACCAATTTCCTCACCTTGTGGGAGCTCGATTATACTTGTACGGAAGAAGGATGGGACCTAAAGACTCTGCATTGATTATCGGGAACTAAATAAAATCACAGTCAGGAACATGTACCCAATCCCATGGATTGATGACCTTCTTGACCAAATCAATGGGGCCAAGTATTTCAACAAGATCGAATTAAAATCTGGTTATCACTAGGTTCCCGTAGAACACATAGATGTATGGAAGACCACCTTCAAATCCAAGGAGGACCTTTTTGACAAATGCCCCTACAATTTTTACAAGGTAGATGGATGACATATTGCGGCCCTTTACCAACTTGTTTGTGGTTGTATATCTAGACAACATCCTCATCTTCAGTAGGAGTTGGGAAGAGCACTTGCAACACATTTGACAGGTCCTTCAAACCCCGCAGAACACAAGCGATGGCCAACTTGGAGAAATGCACCTTCAACACGGGCCAGGTCCAATATCAGGGTTACATCATTTATGAGCAAGGAGTGTATGTGGATCCAACTACGATCGAAGTCATTTGGGATTGGCCAACCCCAACCACTCTAACAGAGCTTCGCTGCTTACTAGGCCTTGCTAGTTTTTATCAGAGATTCGTGTTGGGATTCTGTCATAACACTTGGACTTTGAGTCAAGTTACCAAGGGCAGAGCGAAAATAAAATTTTTCTAGACTGTGTCCCAATAGAAGGCATTTGTTTAGCTAAAGCACTACCTTTGCTATACACAAATACTCACCTTGCAAGACCTGCAAAAACCATTTGAAATTGAGATAGATGCCTCTAACTATGTTATTGGTGTATTTCTCACCCATTAAGGGCCTCCGACGGCCTATCGAAGTGATAATTTATGACATAATTCAAAAATAATCCACCTAATGATAAGGAGGTGTATTCCATCGTGCAGGCTTGTCGGAAATGGAAACATTACATTATGGGGAAGGAGCCGATCATTCACATAGATCACCTACCCTTGTAGTTCATACAGACCAAAGGGAAGTTGCAGAAAGATCACCATAAGAAGTTGTCCACATATCTGCAAAAATTCCACTTGAATATCAAATACAAGAAGGGCAACACCAATCATGTTGCACATTTCCTCGGTCGGCCACCAGTTGTAGCACTAACCACTATTCTCATAATCCAAACTTAAACATGAACACAAGAACTTACAGATATAATCATAAATATAGAGATGCAACAAAAAACACTTAATTTCATTAATGGAAAAATACTGAACTAAGCTTACAAAAAAAATGGAATAAGATAGCTCGGGCAATGGTAGCTTATCTCTGAGAAGAGATGTGGTGGCTACATGCCTCTGAGCTGTATTACAATGAGGCTCAAAGGCCTATTTATTATTGAGAAATAACGGAAAACCATAAACATCCAAAAACCTAACCCTAGGAGATGAAGTGCCAAAACAGTGGGCCCCGTTTGGGTAAATTGGTACATCAAATTCTTGGGGTCATAACTTTAGTATATGATCTCCCTTTGACTACCATAATACCTCGTTTCAAAGATCTCAAAGAGAAGGCGAAAAAGAAACTAGCAAGGCAATTTGGGACGTTTTGGTCTCTCCATTTCCCCCAAAAATGTCGTTTAGGGCCTCAAAATGGCTTCGAAAGTTAAGGACCCGAAAAACTGCCAAAAATAGTGAATTATGCTACAATTAAGGAGACTAAAAAACTGAAAGAGACAATGTTGGGGGTCCAAGTGGAATAGGCGGCTGGCCACCAATATCCACCTGGATCATTCCTCCCCCCTTAGGAAGCAATGGTCCCCATAGCATTGAGTGCCTCCATGAGATGGGGAAACTTCTATTGAACTTGGTCCCTAGTGAGCCACTTTCCTTGGTGAAGGAGTTGGCCAACTTTGACAACCAGATTTAGTTGGATCTTCTATTGGCGAGTGTTCTTGATCTGTGGGTCCATGATCTGATTAGTGGTGGCTTGTTCCATGCAGTATGGGTTTATCTCTATTGGTGTGAGTTCTTCTACAACGTCAGATGTGTCCAACAATGGTGGAAAGTATGGCTGAAGGTGGTCTACATTGAAAACTGGGTGCAAACCAAGGAACGGTAGAATGCTAATCTCGAAGGCATTGTCCCCTACAGCCTTGGTGATGGTGTATGGCCCATATTGGGGCGGGTGAAGCTTACCGTGGGGTCCAGCAAGGCGCTCCTTCAGCAAATGTAGCCAAACTTTGTCGCCCACTTGGAAGTTGTGCAACACTCGATGCTGATCATGGCGTTGTTTGTACTTAGCATTGACTGTGTCCAATATATCATGAAACTGTTGGCATATGTATTGAATGTGCTCAATGAAGCTGTTAGCCTTGTCGGCTTCAGGCTGGACATGAGCTGAATCTACTTGAGTAGTTGCAAATGGTATGGCCACATCAATGGGACATAATGGATGAAATCCCAGCCCTACCTAAAAGGGGTTGTGGCCCATTGAGCTGTGGAAAGATCTGTTGTAGTTGTGCTAGACATAGGGGAGGCTTTCATCCCATGTGTGTGGATGCTTCGAGTTGTACATGCATAGAGTGTGTATGATCATCTTGTTGACAACCTTTTTTTGGCCATCAGATTGGGGATGGAAAACTGTGGACTTAGTAAGTTTTGTATCCAGCATCGACCAAATACTTGACCAAAATGCACGCAGGAATTTGTTGTCCCGATCTGAGGTAATGGACTATGGGATCCTAAAGTGTACCCACATTCGCTCAAAGAAGAGATTAGCAGTGGCCTTTGCTGTGATACTCTTCTTGTGGGCCACCATGATGGCCATCTTAGAAAATTTGTCGACGACCACGAAAACTCAATCATTGCCGTGCTTAGTAGAAGGAAGGCCCGACTTGTAATCCATGGAGACATTATTCCCAAGGTCGACTAGGAGCAGGTAGAGGAGTATATAGTCCTTACTTCTTCATGGTTGGTTTGGCAATGGCGCAAGCAGTGCATGATCTAATGTACTTCCCAACATCTTGACAAAGTTTCGACCAATAAAAATACTTCTGCAATACTGCCACTGTTTTCTCTACTCCGAAATGTCCAGTGACCCGACTGTAGTGCGCCTCCGAAATCATCTTGGCACACTCACTTGAACGAACACATACATGTCCTAGGTGGCATAATAGTGCATCATGAAGGTGAAAATTTGGAACTGGCTTCCCTTCTAGGAGTGTCTAGTATGTGCTGCTAAATTCTGGATCGCTCTTGTAAAGATGTGGCCACCCTGATGTCTCGTGCCCACAGGAGTCGAGCATAGTGATCAACGCCATGACCGGTGGTCAGCTGAGGCAATCAATGACATTATTGATGTTTCCCTTCTTATACTTAATGTTCAAATGGAACTGTTGCAGGTAGGTGGACCATTTTTGATGGAAATCGTTCTGCAACTTCCCTTGTGTCTGTATGAATTGTAGAGGTTGGTGGTCTGTGTGGATGACCATTTCCTTCCCCAGAATGTAATGCTTCCATTGACGGCAAGCCTGCACAATGGAATACATTTCTTTATCATAAGTGGGGTACTTTTAGACTGTCTGTAAGTGTCTCACTATGGTAAGCCATTGGATGCCCATACTGAGTAAGAACCACACCAATAGCATAGTAGGAGGCACCTGTCTCAATCTCAAATGGTTTTTGTGGGTCTGGTAATGTGAGCACTCATGCAGAAGATAGGTGATTCTTCAACTTGGAGAATGCTTATTGTTAGGTTTTAGACCAAAAAAACTTTTCTTTTTCTCCGCCCTTGGTGACTTGACTTAAAGGCCAAGTGATATGAGAGAACCCAACATGAACCTACAGTAGAAGTTGGCAAGACCCAAAAAACTGTGGAGCTCTGTTAGAGTGGTTGGGGATAGCCAATCCTAAATGACTTGTATCTTGGATGGGTCCACATGTATACCCTGCTCGTTAATTATGTACCCCAGATATTGAACCTGGGTCAAGCCAAAGGTGCATTTCTCCAATTTAGCACACAACTTGTGTTTTCGCAGGGTTTGAAGGACCTGTCAAATATGGTGGAGGTGCTCATCCCAACTCTGGTTGAAGATCAATATGTCATCTAAATACACCACTATGAATGCATTGGTGAAGGGTCACAAGATTTCATCCATCAGTCTCATGAAGGTTGCAGGGGCGTTCGTCAAGCCGAACAGCATGACCAACCATTTGAAAAGGTTCTCCTTGGATTTGAAGGTAGTCTTCCACACATCAGAGGGTTCAATAGGCACCTGGTGATACCCTGACTTCAAGTCAATCTTGCTGAAATATTTGGCCCCCTTGAGCTGGTCAAGAAGGTCATCAATCTGCGGGATTGGGTACCTATTCCAGACAGTGATCTTGTTCAACACCTGGTAGTCAATACAAAGCCTCTAGGTCCCATCCTTCTTTTGTACCAATACAATCGGGCTCCCACAGGGTGATGAGGTTGGCCCGATGTGCCCTTTTTCCAATAGTTCCTGAATCTACCTCCTGATCTCATTGTTCTCAAGAACAGAGCGCCGATAGATCGACCCATTGGGTAGTGGCACTTCGGGGGTTAGATCGATGGAGTGCATGACCTGACAATGCAAAGGTACCCTTGTAGATGAGGCGAAAATATCCCTGTACTCCTCCACAACCATGTCCATCTGCTGCTGTTATGTAGAGGAGCCTTGCCTAGAAGTCGTGGCCACCAACCTTCTTTTTGCCCAGAGGGAAAAACATAAGGAAAACAAATTTCCTGGTCTGGGAAATGATCTTACTGTATTGCTTTGCAGTGATGAAAGAGATGGCGGTAGGTGGGGCTACCTCCGGTATCCTGCACAACTTGTTGGCCAAGGTAATAATCACAGAGCAAGGTCTAGACTCATATACATCATGTCGCTTCCACAAGTATGGTTGTCCTAACAATACATCACAAAATTCAAGAGGAAAAAATTCACATAGGACCTCATCCATGAAGGGCTTGATACTGTAAGGAAGGTGACACTGTTGGCTGACGCGAAGATCTCGTCCTTGGTGAATCCACCTAATGTTGTATGACTGTGGATGTGTGGTAGTATTTAGGCCCAGCCGCTTTGCAATCTCTGCTGAAATGAGGTTCTTTTGGTTCCCTCTGTCGACAATGAACTGCAATGGAGAACCGTTCACCCACATCTGTGAGTGGAAGAGGCATTCCTCCTCCCATGAATCTTCATGCTCAATCTTCTGGATCTTGGTGGTGGCCACGGTGGCATTGGGCTTCGCATCAATGATCTGATTCCCTTTGTCAGTTCCCTTATCAAGTTCTGATTCAGAGTCAGAACATGCGTCTGATTCAGAAACCTTCAGCTCGACCACCAATGATTACTTGGCCATAAACTCACTTATATTGTGAGTGGAGATCTTATGGAACTCACACCATTTTCCAGTGTCCTTCTTTGTCTTTGTGGTGTTGTTCTTTTCTTGCAGCTTCAACGGGTTGTCCTGGGTAGCCCTGCCTTGGCTTGGCCCTTTGTTATGTTGTTTGAGGGTGACTTTTCCTTGCTTTGGATTAGTATACCCAAAGTCTTGCTTCTTCTACTCAATCTTGACAGCAAACCGCTACTCCTTGCCGAGCAAGGAAATGTCCAGGAACTCCATCTTGTCCTGAATGTACTTGTGTGGACAACTGTGGTACTTGAGCACAAAATGTCGCTCAGTATCCTTGATACCTAGCTTTGTGCAAAGGGTATGGAAAATATTTGTGAACTCCAACACATCTTGGTCCCTTCCTTGCTGTAGCGTGGTCCACTCTATGTATTTATCTTCATAGCTCCCGACAGGGTAATATTGTTCCTTGATGGCGTCTTAGAAAGAATCTCAAGTGGGTGTGGCTAAAAATAGTGAGGGTTCACTCTCATCCTTTTGTTCACAGTACGTTTCCCACTAGTCCTTGATGTGTGGGACATCTTTGAGAAGTGAAAAAGTATATTGTCCCGATTGGAAAACTCATGAACTGAAAAATATCCTTCCAATAGATTTAACCATTTATCTATGGCGTCTACATCTGTCAGCCCTTCAAATATGGGAATATCGAAGTTAACTTGTACCTTAAAAGGAGGGGCGCCTCCAGAGTGGTTGCTAGATGAAGATGCATTACCTACGGGTAGCCGTCGAAGGATCTGGGCAAATTTATCCATCATCGCGTCCCTTTGTCGCTCGAGGGCTTCCTTGAGCAACATTTTGAAAGGATCTCCTACCCCCTCATCTATTTTTTCTTCTACCATGGGAGGTCATTAGGTTTTGCGAGGCTAATCTTGTTGTGGTTCAACCAGATCGAGCCCTAACTCCTTATACCTTGACCTCATTGGGGACATGCAAAGAAAAACAGAGAAAGAGCAGACTTCTCTGATACCACTAATCTGAACTTAAACAAGAATGCAACAACTTACATATATAATCATAAATACAGAGATGAAACAGAAAAACACTTCATTTCATTAATGGAAACATACTGAACTATGCTTACAAACAAAATGGAAATAAGATAGCTCGTGCGATGGTAGCTATGTGGATGACACTAATGTCATCTGGCCCCATGGCCCTGAGGAGCTGGATCGCTTCTTTAATCACCTCAACCGCCAGTCCTCGGCCATTAAGTTCACCATGGAAAAAGAGGTCGATGGTTGCCTCCCGTTCCTGGATATTCTTATATCTCGGAATAAAGATGGCTTTCTCTCCCACTCGGTGTTCCGAAAAAAGACTCATACTGAGTAGTATCTTCATGCAGATTCCCATCATTTCCCTGCTCAAAAGTTGGGGGTTATTAACACCCTCGCTACTCGTGCCCTCAAGATCTCTGATTGTGAGAGCTTTGAAAAGGAGATCCCATCTCCTCAGTGTCTTTGTGGAGAATGGATATAGTAGGTGCCTAGGTCAGATGGCGTTCCGTAAAGCCTCAAAAAGGGCGTTAATTAAGAAAGAACCTAGAGAGTGGCGTCTAGGTGTCCATCTTCCCTATGTCCAAGGAACCACGGACAAGATCGCTCGGATCATTAAAAGATTTGATATTCCCTCAGCCTTTAGGCCCCTCAACACCATTCACAATTCCCTCAGATCGGTGAAAGATCCCGTTAACCCTAAGGACATGAAGGGTGTCTACTTAATCCCTTGTTCCTGTGGGACCCCCTATATTGGGGAAACTAGGCGCTCCATCCATCAAAGGATCTGCGAACATGCTGCTGACCTAAGACATGGGAGATCCAAGTCATCAGCTTTAGCTGAGCATGTAGAAAAGACCAAGCATCAGGTGTGTATTGAGGAGACTAAGGTTGTGGCCAAAGTTGCTCAGTTCCATCATCGGAAATTTAGGGAAGCTATCGAGATTGAAAAGAGGCCGAACAATCTCAATCGGAATGATGGCTGGAAAATTAGTAGGTGCTGGATTCCAACGCTCTCTTCTTAGTTGGTTTTTCTGCCCCCTCCTCGGTGTTGTGCTTTCTTTATGTATCTATGTTTTGTAGTACTTGTAGAATTATTATTATTATGATTAATTTATGTGGTTATTTTTTCTCTATTTTAATTTTTATTTTTTCTCGCCTCGTATTTGTATTAGTATTATTATCGCTATTATTATTAGTATTATTAGTACTTTCTAACTTATTTTAACTCCCATTTTATATTAAATATTTAATTAAATAAATAAATTACCTTTTGAACGAACCATTATAATTATATTATTTATTTTGATCCTAACTTTTTAACATACGTATATATGTATTTGATTATTAAATAATAAATTAATAAATTACTTTTTAAATTAATAAAAAGAAAGATCTAGGCCTAATATTGTGATTTAAACTATAATATATATGATATTATATATATATTTAGTATTAGTAATATTTATATAATGTAACTTATTCCCATATATAAAATATTAATATATGTTACATTAAAGTCATTTTACACTTTTATCTTAACACTAGATTTTTATTTTAATTAGGATATATAGATTATATATATAATAAAATTTAAAATTAAATTAATATATATATATATTAATATAATATATATATATTATGTTAAATATAAAATTTTAAAAATAATATATATATATTTAAATAATACTATATTAATTTTTAAAACTAACCATGATTTATTTTTAATATTTTTACTAATTTAACTGTATTTCCATAAAATAATTATCAAAATTTAATAAAAAAATATAATTATTAATAAATAAATACTAATATTAAAATGAATTATAATAATTGAATTAATTATTTTTACATAAATTATATTATTTTAAACTAACCTGAAATTTATTTATATATATTTTTGAACCATTTAACTTATTCCATTAAATAAATATATTAATAATAAAATATTAATAATAATATAACACAATAATAATAATTAAAAATAGTCAATATTATAATTTTGACCGGGTCCCTTTTAGTCAAAAATTAGCTGTTAAATTAGCCGTTGGAATCATCTGCTAGATATTTAACAGTGCTAGGCTGGAATTGTTTCTTCAACTTGTCCTGACGATGAACCACACTGGTTGGTTCGAAACGCGTCGACAAATGTCTGTCTACATGTGATTTACGCCGAAGCTACTCTTTCAACCATTATGAATCACAGAAGCCTCAATTCAACGATGGTGGCTTGTCTCTAAGAAGAGATGTGACGTCTACATGCCTTTGAAATGTGTTACAATGAGGTCCAAAGGCCTATTTATTATTGAGAAACAATGAAAAACCCTAAACATCTAAAAACCTAACCCTAGGAGATGAAGCGCCAAAACTACGGGCCCTGTTTGGGTAAATTGGTACATCAACTTCTTGGGGTCGTAATTTTGGCATACGACCTCCGTTTGGCTATCATAATACCTTGTTTCAAAGATCTTTGCTTCCGGTCTCTCCGTTCCCCTAAAACGTCATTTAGGGCCTCAAAATGGATCCGGAAGTTTAGGACCCAAAAAACTACGAAAAAGAGTAAACCGTGCTACAAGTAAGGAAACCAAAAAACTGAAAGAGATAGTGTTGGGGGTCCAAGTGGAATAGGCGAGTGGCCACCAATATCCACCTGGATCATCTCAAATCGTGTGGACACAAGACGTCTGGATGGCCACAATTATATAAAAATGATTTAGATTTTTCCACCACATACCAGATGCTAGTGGATGGAAAGAAAGTTCCAGAATTCCACCTCTAGGATGAATTATTATGCTACTTGGGACACCTTTGTGTTCCTTCAAGTAAGCATACCAAGCTAATTTGGGAGGTGCACTATAGTTAGGTTGTAGGACACTTTGGTGTGGAGAAGACTATGTCTGTACTACAAAATTACTTTTATTGATCAAAACTCCATATCAAACCCCGCACTTCCTATGCCATCACTAAGTATACCATCAATAAGAAAGGATTTTGCGCTCCTCCGCCTACTCCCAACCATCCTTGGGAATCCATATCCATGGACTATTTGTCTGGACTCTCTTCTACCACATGGTAATGACTGTGTATTTCTGGTCGTGGACAGATTTCTAAGATGTCTATATTGGCGGTCTACAAGAAGACTAGCACAACAAAGGACACTGCCAAACTCTTATTTGAATGAGTGGGTACATTTTGTGATCCCAAAGAGCACTATACTAGATCAGGATAGTAGGTTCCTGAGCACATTCTGGTTGATCCTTTGTACACCAAGCTCACCAAGTTGACCGCATTCCATCCCTACATTGATGGCTAGACAAAGGTCGTCATCAGGATGATAGTGCACATACTCCACATGTACAACTCCAAGCATCCATGAACCTATGTTGAGAGCCTTCCCTATTTGCAACATAGCTATAATAGAGCTCTACATAGCTCGTCTAGTCGCAATACCTTTCAAGTGGGTCTGGGATTTTAACCATTGTGTCTGATTGATGATGTGATGCCTCATGCAACTATATAGACAAAATACACACATGTACAATTTGAGGCTGATAAAGAAACTATGTTTATTGAACAAATCCAACACATCCACCAATAGGTTCATGAAATCTTAGATAATTCCAAGGCCAAGTACCAGCAACGAAATGATCAACATCATGTGCCACACAAGTTTCAGGTGGGTGACAAAGTTTGGTTGCATTTGTAGAAAGAACACCTTACCGAAGCCCATCAGAATATCAAACCACTCTGATATGGGTTGTACACTATCACCAAGGTTGTGGGAGATAACTATTTTGAGCTCAACATTCCTCCATTTGTTGGCTTGCACCCAATGTTCAATGTGGATTGCCTTCAACCATACTTTCCACCATTACTGGACACCTCAAACATTGTAGAACAACTCACACCATCAAAGTTAAACCTAGATTGCATGGAACTGGCCACAACTGATCGAATCATGGACACGCATATCAAGAACACTTGTAAATAAAAGATGCAGTTGTATTGGGTTGTCAAAGTTGGCCAACTCCTGCACCAAGGCAAGTGGCTCACCAAGATCCAAGTTCAACAGAAGTTTCGCCATCTTGTGGAGGCACTCAACGCAATGGGGACCATTGCTTCCTAAAGGGGGAGGATTGTTCTAGGTGGATATTGGTGGCCACCCGCCTATTCCATTTAGACCTCCAGTATTGTTTATTTTCAGTTTCCTTAATTGTAGCACAAATTACTATTTTTGGCAGTTTTTCGGGTCCTAAAATTTCGAAGTTGTTTTGAGGGCCTAAAAGAGGTTTTTGGAAAACAGAGAGATAAAAAAAGTGTCAAACCAAATTTATTTGTTTGTTTTCAACCTCCTCTTTGAGATATTTGAAACATGGGCCCAGAATCTTTTGGTGCTTCATCTCCTAGGGTTAGATTTTTGGCTGTTTAGGGTTTCCCATTGTTTTTCAATGATATAAAGGCCACAAAGCCTCATTATAACATAGTTCAGAAGGCATGTGGCCACCACATCTCTTCTAAGAGATAAGCTACTATCACCTGAGCTAATTTATTTCCATTCTGCATGTAAACAATTTTTAGTACTTTGTTATTAATGAGTTGAAGTTTTGTTTTTGTTGTATCTTTGTGTTTCTATTTATATCTATATGTCATTTTGTTCCTGCGTAAATCTCGATCACGAAGTGTCACCACAAAAGTCTTGTGTTGCCAATGTATTTTGCCACAATTTGTGGAATGTATGTATTTAAAAAAAAAAAAAGATATGTAAAATGTGTGGAAGCCCAAGGGTCACACGTGGAACGTGAAAAGTCACTAGTAAGTCATACAGTCATATAAAAGCTCAAAGATCACATAGAAGTTTGAAAGTCACATGGAAGCTCAAGAATCATGGGGGAGGTGAAGAGTCAGAAGGGAGGTGAAGGGTCACCTCATTTGTTATAAATATACCCTCATAGCTCAAGAAAAATGACTTGTCACCTTTGCTTCTCAAGCTAGGCATAAGAGAGAAGATCATTTTTTTAAGGAGCAAGTGGTGGCTTAACGTTCCACTATTGGAACTAGTGTTATAGAATTGTAATGGTGTATCTTGGGAATTTCACTTAATGATTTTAAGCTCTTAGAGCCATCACACTTTTGTGCATATATCGTGAATTTCGTAAAATTATTCTTTCTTTGTTTGTGGTGTATGTTTATGTTTATAAATACTAATGAAAATGAACTATTTCGTTGGCTTTAGTATGCATATTTAAATCATGCATCTCTTGTTTTCACGATCATTGTTTCTTTGTGAACTATTTCTCAAGATAATTAGTGATTATTTAGACATATGTGTGTATTTATTACGATAATACTATTACTTTTCTCTTAAAGGGTCACTTTTTCTTCCATTATGTGATTGAATCTTTATACTCTTTGCAATAGAATACTTTACAAGGCTAACTTTCTTTCTCATCTTGAAAGTATATGTGCACTCCCTTATGTTGTTTATTGTGACCAAGGCAAAGCATTAAGAATATGGAAGTTGGACCCATTTCCAAATGGGGCTCCTCTAAATGGTGTGAGGTATACTTGGGACTTCATATTGGGGAGACCCCCTGTATGTTGGTAGTTTCCAACACTGTCAACATTTTGGCGCTAGAAGGAGGGAATCCATTTTATGACTCATAATTCAACACATTCACATAAAAAACCTTCTATTCTAGGTAACACTTGTCTGAGCCCAAATCCAACTCATAAATCCGATAAAAGAGATCCATCTCACCAAGGTCTGGAGCGTGCTTACGAAGTCACTTATGAGCAACTCCAGAGGATTCACCCTATCACTCGTCAAATTTCTAGATCTCTTGGATGACTTCCTGTCACATCCATTCTTCCCCATATGCAATCAGAGAAAGAGATAACTCACCATGGTGTGTTAGTATCTTCAGTGGAAGATTTGGTTACCATAACCCTTGAAGATTTAGCTGACTCATTTGAAGAATATCTTCATCAATGCGAAATTCCACCACTATTTGGAAAAATATTGAGGGAAAGAGGGAGGATTTTCATTTTTCTGACGACGAATAATCGAGAGATAACGAACAACTGAATAGCAATGCAAATATGAATAGTGAAGGAAAGACTCTTCAAAATCAGACAGTGAAAAGCAGGAGGAAAATGAAAACTTGGTTGATGACCAAGTGGATTGGATGGCCCGAAAGGGCCTCTTACTCTCTCAGGCGACCTTCATATCTTACCAAAGCACCTGGAAAAAATACTTACAAAGTATGATCCAAACAAGAAGGCGAAGGTTGAAGATCACATTGATGACTTCTACTTACATATAAGGATGTTAAAGGTGTGTTTTGATGATGTTGCTTTAAGATTATTTCTGAAATCTCTTAAGGGTAGAGCATCAATTTGGTACCATAGACTTCCACAAAATTCAATCCATAATTGGAGGGATTTAAACTATTATTCTTAGAGAAATTTGCTAGTGATAAAACTCCTGCCATGTTACTTAAAAAACTTGGAAATCTTAAGATGGGGGATAAAGAAAAGGTTAATTACTTTAATTAGAGTTTTACACATATTTTGAATAAGTTCCCCACTGATGTGCAACCTCATGATTCAATCACTAAGGATTATTACATTGTTGCCTTACCAACTAACATTTTTCGTTTTTGTGAAACGAGTTGCAAAGGAAACATTGGCTCTTATCTTTGCAGATGTAATTGTTGTTGAGAAGGACTTAAGGTCTATTGGAGTCATTGCTGATCAGGAAGATTCAAAGGACCCCAAGGACACTAGAAAAGAGTCGCATGCCTCCTCCACTAAGACTAAAGAGAAAGATCCTTTTGATATGGAAAGCTTAACTAAGTCCTTGAAGTTGTTGAACAATGAAGCATCTGAACTTAAAAGGAAGTCAAGTGAGGCTTCTACTAATAATAAGTCCATTAAGTCGTATTTTAAGAAGAACACCATTCAATTGGCAAAGTCTACACAAAGCTCTAATGTTGTGTTTAATGTTGAGAATCTGGGCATGGATAATTACTGTACTCTTCATCAAGAAGCACATGCGGAAAAAAAATACCCGCAGTGGAAAAATAACATGAATGTTATGGTTGCCCATATCATAGAAATTTTGTCAGCATTCAGAGTAGACTTAAGAGACTGATGAACCAACCTAGATTGAGGGAAACACAAGTGTTAATGATTCAATTTTCACATTTGACCTTATTCTGAATAATTATCGATAAAGTTCTAGTGAACCCCCAGTGGGTGAACCTCCTCCTCAACAATCAACTAAGCAATATAACTTGAGGACCAAAGGACCAGTGCCCAAGAAACATGTGAGGAATCAATTGTTGATAAAAATCTTACCTCCTAGTAATCCCAATCAAGGCACTCAGACCAAATCCGAGAGCCCTCAGCCTCAAAAGAATGCTTTCGGGAATAATGAGAACAAGTTTGTCACTCCTGAGGTATTGAACAATGTTTCACCACCTACCTCTTTAGCACACCCTGCAAGGGATGAGGATACTGAATATAACATTATTGAGAATACGAAGAAAGTTCATGTTGATATCTCTATCTATGAGCTAGGAAAGTTGGTAGGACAATGTGAGTTGATCATCCAAGCTTTTGCATCTCACCCTCTATAAGGTAGGACAATTTTTGCTTCACAAGTGTCACTCGGTAAACCTTCCACTCTCCTTGAATCGGTAGTTAATGTTGCTAAAATAAATTATATTCTATGTTCCCCTCTTTTCTTTTAACTTTTGAAAATTTCAATTATAATGTCCATAATTTCCTTATTGCTTCTGGCACATATACAAATGGTATGCCTTTATGTGTTGCAAATAAAATAATTGCAAAATCAGAAAAAAAAAACGATATGAGAGTCATACAATTAGATAGTTCTCTAGTGCAGGAATTTGGTGAACTAAACAATATTATAATTCACTTATATTTTGATAATAGAGTTCGCCAATGTATCAATATTATTTTATGGACATTTTGGAAGCTTATTGAATACTTTTAAGTAGAGAATGGTCTAGCAAGTTGCAAGGATACTTTTCTACTGACTAGTTGCAATTGTGGCTTCCTTATAAGGGAAATAATAACCAGATTCAAGTTGAGAGTGAACCTTTTATGAAGCATATTGTTACGCTACTTGAAGCCTATAATGAGTCGATTAGATTTGTGCAAGTAATATTTAGAAATTCTTTCTTATAAGTTGATCATGGGTGTTATTTTGCATAACCATCCCCTGTACCATCAGATACATAATTGGAACTCCTTATTTGCAATCAAACTAGTGCTAATGACTTTTTAAATATAGTTTTAAATAGTACTAGCATATAAACTAACCTAGTCGCTATTAACATTTGGACTTTTTATTTTTATGGTTTGAAAATATAAGAGGATTCTAGAGCTAGTTGCATTCTGATTAACCTTTAGAAGAATAAGTATATGATATTATGCCAATTGGAGTTCGAGTGCATGAATAACATTATAGAATATAAACACTTAAACTTGGATTAAAGAAAGCCATAGACCTCAAAGTGGAAGCATTAAAGGTAATAGGTGAGTCAAATATTCTTACACGACTGGTGAAAAAATACTATTCATTGCGTGTCACATAATATTAAAAACTACCAATAAGAGGTATGGCATCTTATTTCTTTCTTTCAAGCATTTAATATTAATTATGTTCCTAGGATTCACAATGTAATCGTAGACAACTTAGCTAATGTTGCTGTTAGGTTATCACCACTTAGAGATGGTTTTTATATTGAGATTATTTGTAAGCCATCCATACCTAACAATGTCACTAATTTATATGTTCAATGATGACCAATAGATACCAGATTTCATGGCTAATGTTGACGTGTTTAAAGATGTGGAAATCAACGAAGATGAGCATGAAAGGGATATGCAGGAATCATCTCAAGAACATAAAGGGAAACCCATGCCAAAGGGTGTGGTATCTTTGGAGAAGCTTTATGACCTATAAAATTTATTTAAGATAACAATACATGCCAAGACCCACAATTCCACATTATTGCATGAACAAGTTAACTTCGGCACCAAGGAAGATTTGAAGTATATGAACTTTGGTACATGTTGTTCTCCCCAAGAACGACACACCTTTTTTTTGTATTTTCAAACAAAAACGAGATATATTTGCATGGACATATGATGATTTGAAAACTTATGATACGTGAATTATCCAGGAAGGGGTAAATCCATTTCAACAAAAGTTAAGAGAATTTTATCCTATGCTCGAACCCCTGATTCTAAAATAACTAAGGAAGTTGTTTGATGCTTGGATTATCTTTTTCATCATTTTACCTGGGTTTCTAATTTGGTTCCTATCAGAAAGAAGTTTGTAGAGATATGCTTATGTCTTGATTTTCGCAGCCTGAATTGGGTTTTAGATAAAGATAATCATCCTGTGTAATCTATGGATGAGATACTCCAACTGATATATAGGCCAGAGATGTTCTCACCATTGGAAAATTTTTCTAGATACAAGCAAGTTCTAGTACCAGAACCCGACAGGTTAAAAAAAACATTCAGGACTAAAGGGGGTGCATTCACATTTCGACGAACGTCATTTGGAATCATATATCTTGGCACTACCTTTCAACGAATCATAGACATCATGTTATGAGGACTAATCAATCAACATGTGGTCATTTACTTAGATGATGTTACAATGTTTTCAAAGAAAACATCTGACCATTTTCGTCATCTAAGGGAGATTTTTGAGCGGTGTCAGAAATATGGCATATCTTTAAATCCAAAGAAGAGCATCTACGGAGTGTATGAGGAAAACCTCTTGGGACACATTATAACTAAGAACGGGATCAAAGTTGACTCCAAGTAGGTCAAGACTATTTTCGAGATTCCCTTTCTTGTGAACAAGAAATATGTGCAATCCTTCTTAGGGAAAATTAACTTTCTCTTAAAGTTTATATCTGACTATGCATAAATAGTAAACCTTTGCAAGAGATGATCAAGAAGGTTGTGATTTACAAATGGGACCAGAGGGAGAAAGATGTTTTTTCCCGAATCAAACAACTAATTTCCAATGCCCTAGCATTACATAGTCTAGACTTTTTTTTTTTTAACCAAAACGGGTATCTTTATTCATGGGTGACCGAGGTCAAATTCAGATTTACATTTCTTGTTCTGTACTCAGCGAATTCTGCTACTGAAGAGACTCTATGAGTGATTTGGAATGCAACTGCCATCCCTTCGAACTAGGACTATCTAAGAACAAATTATTTAACATAGAGAGTGCATTGAGAGCTAGGGAGAATTGGCGGAGACCTCGGACTGGATCTTCGATTACATAACAGACAACACAACTTTCTTCTTTGTCCTGGACCTGTAATTTAATATCGCCACCCCTGTTTCTTTGCAAGGAGGAAGAAAATTCGAAGAGACCTCCTGCTCTTTACACGATCCGGCATCAGTCGAGTGACTAAGAACTATTTCTTAAGCAAAGAGAATGCTTTGCAAAATGAGAGCAAGGGAGGATTAGCGGAAACCTCGGACTGGTTCTTCGATTTCATGACAGACAACTCACCTATCCTCTGTTTCCAGGACCTAAAATATTAACGACGCCTCCCCTGATTCTTTGCAAGGAGGGAGTAAAATCGAAGAGCTGATTTTAAAGAAGAACCTCCTGTTCTTTTCACAAACCGGCTGACCTTGTACATTCCTTTGAGACAGAGGCAGAAATTCTCACAGCTCAAAACTCTGATTAAGGGATGGCTACCATTTTCGACTCGCCTGAGTTTATGCTTATCATACCTTTTTCAAGGTTGCATCCGATGTTTGCCAAAGAGTCGGCTTCTGAATTCAATTCTCTGAGAATATGGAAAATTTGGACTGAAGGGAATTCCTTCAAGAGTCTGTTCACTCTTAATATCTGTTTGTTCAGAACTGGATCATTAAACCTTTTGTTTTTCCTTAAGGCTTTGATCAGCAATTCTGAGTCTCCGAACACTGCTATTTCCTTAGGATCTTTTCCCTTGGCGAGTTGACAGGCTTTCAAGAGACTAAGGACTTCTGCCTGATTGTTGGTTTTTATTCCGAGGCCCCAACTGAAACACTCTTTGCTTTCGTTCGGAAAATAAATGATCCCCCCCGCCCCTAACCTACCTGGATTTCCTTTTGAGGCTCCGTAAAAAAATATAGTGCATTTTCCTTGAGATTTCCACCACTTCTGGAAGCCTTCTACATTGTCACGGATTTGCCAATTTTCCTTGAGGAGAGGACGAGTGACTGAAGGAGGACTCATTATGGGAGTGAAGTCACCCAGCCATGCTCTTTCTTCATCTCTTAAGGTGTTATCTCTAGCGCTGGACTGTCTCAATGTCTCTAATAGAAGATTCTTGGCTTTTTCTGCAACCTTTTCAGCTGATATTTCTGTTTGATTGAAGATAATTTCATTCCGGGAGAGCCACAGTTTCCAGCATACATATTTCGGGACTGCTACCCACACCTTGGACCAGAGGGACTTGGCAGCAATGCTATGGGGATATCTGGCTTTCCAGGACAAGAACATTTCTGTTATTGAACAGTTCGCTGGAGATCTAACGTTCAGACCGGCTAAGAAACTAGTCCAAGTCTTCTGAGCGTACTCACATTCAAGAAAAATGTGAGCTGAGGTTTCCAGAGCTTTTTTACAAAACACGCATCGGTGAGGACTGGCGATGTTCCTTTTGCAGAGGTTCTCGCCAGTAAGAATTTTGTTTTGGAACAAGGTCCAGAAGAAGAAATTAATCTTCGGGATACTGAAGCACTCCCATATCTGCTTCCACACTCCTTCCGGGTGCACTGAGTCTTTTTTACTTTGCATTTGTAAATACCCTTGTTTAGCAGAGTAGATCCCTATTTGTCCCCAACCCCAAGTGTCTTCCTCATTCTTATGCACAGGGGCAAAATCTGCGATTTCAACTATGAGTAAGTTTAACTGCTCGTTTAATTGCTCAGGAATGTTGGGCAGTTTCCAACACTTCCAATTGCCGTCGTCGTCCCACTCCACTATGTCCTCGATTTTCCTGATCCCTCTTGATCTTAGCCAAGCTCTTATTTCTGCAATTTCATTTTTCTCTGAGAGAGGGGGATGACCCATGATTCGGTCTTTCCACAACCAAGTCTTTTTGCCATTGCCTGGTACTTTGTACAAATGCGTTCTGAAAAAATCGATCCCTCTACAACAGAGTCTCCACGCCAGAGTTCCTTTAGGGGAAGAGGCTGGGTTGAAGGAAATGATCGATCTATTCCTTAAATATTTGTGGATTAAAATCTAACTGATTGGATGCATAGGCTCAGAGGTTATCTGCCACAGAATCTTACAGCCCAACGCTAGATTAGCTTGAAGAGGGTCTCTAATTTGCAGGCCGCCCTCCTTGATTGGGCGCTTCACCAATTCCCAATTAACAAGGTGGAAGCGATTACTGTTCCCCTTACCTCCGCTCCACAGAAAGTTCCGGATTAGGCAAGATATTTGGTCTGCTATTTGCCTTGGAGCCAACAACAGAGAAGCTTGAAAGGTGGGCAGCGCGGAAAGAACCGACCGGATGAGGGTGAGCTTTCCTCCAGAGGAGAGCCAGACTCCGCCCCATGCAGCTATCTTCTTGTTAAACTTGGAGATTACCTCCTCCCACAGATTGTTCTGATTGGATCCCATCGTCAGCGGAAGACCCAGGTATTTTATTTTATCCCGTTCTGCATAACCTTTGAAGCCCAGTTCGCTAGCTATCCTATCGATGGTTTGCTGATCGGAGTTCCAACCAAAGACTGCGCTCTTCCTTTCGCTGATAAGGGCTCCAGTGACACTGCAAAATTTTTGGAGGATAGACTTGAAAGCTTTAGCCATTCTCAAGGAGGCGCCACCAAGCAGGAGAGAATCATCGGCAAAAAGCGCATGATTCACTGGAGGTGTACCTTGCACGATTTTGATCCCAGGGATGGAACCACGTTGTTGCTCCTGAGTTAATTTTCTGCTTAATGAATCCGCCATCAGAATGTATAGAAAGGGAGACAAGGGACAGCCTTGCCTTAGTCCCCTAGTGGCAGAGAAGAATTCTGTTGGTCTCCCATTCACCATTGGAGCGATCCAGACATTGTCAATGCAGGCTTTGATGATATTTATAAAATCTTGACTAAACCCGAAGGCTTCAAGGACCCTGAACAAAAAGGATCGATTAACACGGTCAAAAGCATTACTCATATCTAATTTAATTATCATACCTTGTTCTTTCCGAGCATAGCTGGAGTGGAGGGCCTCTTGAATTTGGATGACATTGTCGAGGATTTGTCTGCCTTTCACAAATCCTCCTTGAGCTGGGGAAATGAGATTTTGAAGGAGAGGCTTGATCCTGTTAGCCAGCTGTTTGGCCACGATCTTGTATGATGAATTGCACAGGGAGATCGGCCTGTATCTGTCAAACGATCTTGGATTAGTTTCCTTGGGGATTAGAGCAAGAAATGTAGATTTTGTACCCCCTCCCATTTTTTCCTTTTTCAAGACTCCTCTTATCATTCTGAAGAGGTCGAGTTTGATGATCTCCCAACAGATCCTATAAAAATGAATTGAAAACCCGTCGGGACCTGGGGCTTTGTCGGGGTCCATCGACCAAACGATATTGGTTATCTCTTCTTCCGTTGCTGGGCTCATCAAAGAGACATTGTCTTCCTCGCTGACTAGACTAGGGATGACTGAGAGAAATTCTGTTTCGTCCTCCTCCTCACCATTTCTCTCTGCGCTGAGGAGGTTCCGAAAATAGTTTGTCGCTGCCTCTTGGATTTGAGCGAAACCTTTGAAAACCTGACCGCTGGAGCTGGTTATTTCTGCTATGTGGTTGCGCGAGAGACAGGCCCTGCATTGTCTATGAAAATAAGAGGTGTTTCTATCCCCGGATTTAAGCCACAAGCTTCGGGACTTTAATCGCCAGTACTCCTCTTCCTTCCTGAAAGAGCAGTACACATTCTTTTGAGCCGATTTTTCTTTGGCAAACTCTGAGACCGAGGGAAACGTATCCTCCATATCGAATTGTATACCTTCCAGTTGAGTAATCGCCTCCTTCCGCTGCCTGTTGGGGGATTGCGTGGATTTCTTTATCCATACTTTGAGAGCTGTTTTTACATTTTTCAATTTCTGTTCCCACACGAAGCTTGGGGAACCATTAACTTCCATTCTCCATGCCGCTTGGACTGTTTCAATAAACCCGTCCTTGCCTGCCCAGAGAGGGCTAAAACGGAATGGAAGGGGGCCTAAATCTTCTTCTTTCTTTAGACATATAAGAATTGGCTTATGATCCGATGTGAGTTTTGGAAGGATTTTAGTGAAAACAATTCTGTTGTCCATCATTAAAGAACTGTTGATAAGAAACCTGTCCAGTCTAGCTGCGATATGATTTTCTCCAGTTCTATTATTTGTCCAGGTGAATTTGCCTTTCACTGGTTTGAAGTCCACCAAGTCCCAGTGCTGGATCAAATTGCCCACTGTTCTGCTGAAAGGGTCTCTGGACTGGATCCCTCCTTTCTTTTCTTTGGGATCTAAAATTATGTTCAGGTCCCCCCCTATAACCAGATTTGTAGGACTGATTTGCTCTAAAAAATCTGAAAGAGACCTCCAGCATTCTTTCTTCTCTTCATAATGAACTGGAACATATAAGTTAAATAGGGTGAGGGAGAGATTACTTACAGTGTGGCGCAACTCTGTGAAGATCCAATGTTGAGTCGCTGAAAATCGTTCTAAAGAAAAGCTTTTTGTCCATAAAGTACCTAAACCTCCAGCTGTTCCCCTTGCACTAACAGCCTTTCCTAAATCAAATTTCCATTTATTAATCTAGTGTTTAGAAGGGCTTCCCCTTCTACTTTGGTCTCTTGGAGCATAAGGATGTCCGCAGTCTCTATCTTCAGTAAGTCTTTGATAGCTTCTGCCTTATTTGGATTACCCAGACCCCTACAGTTCCAAGAGATCATCTGCATCATTTACCGCTTGAAGGGGTAGGCCCTCCTCCTTTGGAGGTCCTTGACCTAACAGTTCTCCCTAGGGTCATTTCGATTGTTGCTTGGCTGCCAAGAGATTTTTGTTTTTCTGACTCCTCTTCTCTGGTTTCCTTATTTGTTCTTCATCCGACCCTTTTTGTTGACTTTTCATGAGATTCATCATCTGATGACCCAATATTCTCTATTGGGTTTTTCTTTTTTTTGATTATCTCTGCGTATGATGGAGAAGAAATTTTGCTTGGGAAGGTGCTTTGAGTATTGCCTGGATCTAGGGCTTCCATAATAGCAAGCTGTAATGGTTCTTCTTCCTCTGCTTCCGGGGGATCCGGGGGAGGCGCGAGGGTTTCAAAAGGGTTTTTATCTCCCTCATTGTCCTTTGGTTCGCTGCTTCCGGCGTTATGGTTACTTGTGCTTCCGTTATCTACTTTGCTCTCGGACCCTTTAGCCTTGCTTTTGTTACTCTGCCTGTTTGCTGATGTCTTCTTTGCCTGTTTCCATTGGTCTTCTTTTTCCTTTTCTGTTGTCTCCCCACTTCTTTTTTTGCAATATCTGGCAAAATGCCCATACTCATGGCAGAAACGGCACTTAAAGGGCAACTGTTCATAATCAAGCTCTTGAATATGAGACCAGTTTGCCACCGTTAGCTGGATCGCTTCAGGTAATCCAATTTCCAAATCGACCTCCACACAGATCCGGGCACAGGAATACTGATCCTTCCTTGGGGCTTGGTCGATGTATTTTCCAAGAGCGTTTCCAATTGATTGTAAGGAGCCTTGGTTCTAGCAATGCAAGGGAAGATGCGGAAGGCGCACCCAGACTGGAACCGCCCTAGGCACATCTTGCGCTGGGTCGAAATCAGTTGACCATTTGTTCAAGTAGAGTCCTTGAGGCCCCATGAAGTATGGCCCGTTTCTGAAGATCAGGCCTCTGTCTTCTGGTTTGTCGAACAAAAAAACGAAGAACCCTTTGCCCACAAAATAAATCTTGATTCCTTCGCTGACCAAAGGAAGCCAGTTCCTTTTGACCCATTCTTCGACTGCTCTCGGGGATGGCCACAGCTCGGTAAACTGACCGATCAAGCCATTCTCAGCGAGATTCAGAGCTGATCTGCATATTTCTTCTTCAGGAAGAGCGACCTTGGGGATACTGTCCAGTTTCTTCACAAATTTCTGCTGCGGGCCAGAAACCGAACGCTTGCCAGAGGCTGAAACCAGGGCCTTGAAGGCCACGACTTCCGGGGGAAGGGGAGGAGGGGCCTCAGGGCCACCTCCAGACGCCATGAGGGAGGCAGAGAGAAAGTCGCAGGCGCGGGCGCGGCTAGGGCTGCGCTGCGAGCGCAGAGCGGGAGCGGAAAATTAAAATAAAATAATTACATAGTCTAGACTTTAATAAATATTTCTTGTTGTATACTTTTGCTTATGGTACATCTATTGTATTCGTTCTCACTCAAAAGGACAGCTAGGAAAATAAGTGATTGATATTGTTTATGAGCATTGGCCTGCAGGATTGGAATTAAATTACCCCACCATAGATAAAAAAACGCTTATGCAATTTACAAGGTGTGAAGCACTTTAGGCCTTACATCTTGAAAAGTTAGGTTATCATCTTTGTGCCTCACCCAACAATCAGATCACTCTTTTTGCAACAAGAGTTGGGTGAGAGGAAGGCAAACTGGATGACGATCCTTCAAGAATATGATCTAGAATTCAAGTGAGTTCACACAATAAAATGTCATAGTCTCTATCAATTTATAATAGAAGTAGTAAATTCACCAGAAGAGGATTCATATGGATGGGAACAAGAAATTAAAATGTATAACATTGAGAAAGTTGTCCCTACAAATGTAGCCACGTCTTGGTACACTGATGTTCAACAATATTTAGCGCAAGGCACATTTCCCTTGCTCTTATCTGTGAAACAAAAGAGGGAAATTCGTCTCAAATCTTTATCTTATCAGCTTGTTAATGGTTTTATTTTCCAGAAGCACAAGAATGGTGTCCTTCTTGGATGATTAGAAGCCCAAGATTCATAAAGGGTATTAAAATACCTTCATAATGGGCCAACTAGTGGGCACTACACAGACGACACTGCAACTCACAAAGCAATGAGGGTTGGTTATTATTGTTCCACACTATTTAAGGATGCACACATGTATGCCCATAAGTGTCCTATATGTCAAAGGTGTGATGGTCATGATAAGAAGTCAACTTCCCTATAGTAACCCATTACCATTGAAGAGCCTTTTCAATAAAGGGGAGTAGATGTTATTGGAGTTTTTTTCCTCATTCATCAAAGTAGCACTGATATATCTTAACTGCTATAGATTACTTTACTCAGTGGGATGAAGTAGTTTTGTTAAAGCAAGTGAATGAGCAGGAAGTCGTTCACTTCATCAAGCATAATATCATTATCAGGTTTGGTGTTCCTACATCACTTGCTTTTGACAATGCAACTTACTTTTCATTGCTAAAGCTTTATGATTTTTCACTGGAAAATGGTATTGTTTTAAAGCACTCATCTAACTATTACCCTTAGGGAAACAATTTAACTAAATCTACTAATAAGAATTCAATTCTCATCATTAAGAAAACGGTTTAGTCTAATCAAAGGATCTGGCATAATGCATTGGTGAATGCTTTATGGGCTGACTGTATTACCCCTCAACCCTCTTTGAAGACATCCCCTTACTTCCTCGTGTATGGAAAATAAGGTATCCTTCCTCCGAATCAATACCTCTTGAACTTACAAATTTCTCAAGAATCTTGAGGTAAACCATGTATTGTTGTTAAGAGCAGGATAAACACCCTTCTTAAATTAGAGGAAGAAAGGCATAAACCAAAAGAAAAATTTGTTGTGCACTTAAGTCGTATCAAGTGCTGGTTTGACAAGAAATCTGCGGGGAACAAGGAGTTCGGTGTGGGAGACATAGTATTGAAATGGGATAAAGCCCATGAAGAGAAAGGTAAACACACAAAATTTCAATCTCTGTGGATTGGACCCTTTATCACTCATGTTAATCTTGGCCACCATACTTATCATCTGATGAAAACTTGACTAAACTAAGAGGAGGAGGGGGGGTGAATCAATTTAGTACATTCATGGACATTAATTTATTTTCTTTAAACCTCATTAGCTGAAACATTAAATGAGAAACTTAACAAATAATGACCAACAGATTGAATATGTGAGCAACAAGTAATAAGCAAACTAAAAAGATCACATCAACACATAACAACAACACATATGGATACCAGATTTAAGTGGAAACCCATAAAGGAAGAAAATCATGATTTTGTTATTGTTGTGATGCAAAGGCAAGCTCCTACTCCTTATTACAACTGATTTTCTGTAGGCTCCAACCCATAGGAGGCTGCTACCTCAATTTTATGCAAGTTGAAACATGGAAGGGAGCTCCAAATCTGATATGTTTTTCGTAGGCCACAACCAACAAGAGGCTGCTACCTCAACATGTTCCAACCCGATGTTTATCAAGCCACTACTTGAAAGGAGACTAAAATCCCATGATGCAAACAAGAAACAACAATGTGTTGGTTTACCTGGTCATAAATTCTGCATATCTCCATCTTCATTTCTACCTCTTAGTCCATTCAAATATGCTTCACATTAGCTTCATATATGCTAGGTAACTAATGCATAATACCTCAATCAGCTCTCACACATTCTCCCACTCTCTAAAAATCCAATGCCTTCCAAAATCACATCTTTTATAAAGATAATTTGCTGGCTGTTTGTATCCTAGATAGGAATATGTAGTGAATAGGCTTGACTCTTTGCCTTGCACTCATTTGTTTCCAAACTCTTCAGATCTTGAATATTAGAACACAAAAATAAATAATCCACCCAATATTTATTTCATCCACATGTAATGATTAAATGCATCAACCTAGTGCCAACATCAAATAACAATATTTATCATTAATGCATCACAACAATCTTTGCAACATCTTTTCCTTTATCTTGGAGTCTTGCCTTTGCATCACAACAATTCATCTCAATCAACAATTTCACATCACAACAAATTCTTCAATATAGCAATCTCTACACCATTATCAAAACATTTCAATGTATC